>LZPO01008838.1:10218-32510 GCA_001675575.1 Neotoma lepida | reverse complement strand
ATAAAATATCACCACAGACAATGCATAAGAAGATCTTTTATTACTTTCTTAAAACTTTCAGTGGATTATTTGCTGGAAGAGATAATTATCATTGTTGTTACTGATTTTTCCTGAACTTACTCTTCTTTGAAAGTCAAAAATTCAGTTGCTATATTTATTATATGTTTCTTTTCCTTGACAAAATAAATGCATTTAATTAATATGAGTTAAGTGGAAGAAAGCAGTATGCCTGTGGGTTATAATTTTTAAAGGTGTGACTTTAAAATTAGAACACAAAGTGGAATGAAACCATTACATTTGCAATTTAAGCTATCATATGAGAAAATATCAAAGAAAAAATTAAACAGAGCAGAATAAAAAGATGCAAGGATTACTCCTCTTAGTTATAGCCCACAGCTGCTCTTGGACATCTTCAAAAATAAACTGTTTCAATTATAAACTTGGCACAAAGAATAATGTTTGTGAGTCATAATTAAAGTAACTTACTGAAGTTGATTTTCTCAGCTTTATGACCAGTAACCCCCAGGTGAACACATTGTCCCACATTTAAAGTGTAGTTCATGATATGCTTAACTAACATTTAATTCAGAGTGCAGCCTTAACATGGTGAGTTTAAATCTGGAAGTTTTCTTCAAGAAATAGAATCAATAAAGGCACTGAAGAATTCATGATGGTATAGCATGAAAAGGTACTAATTTGGATTCCCTTCTATGCTAACTTAGTAACTTGTTTATATACTATCAATATATAAAGATAGTTTTTAAATAAATCATTATTGTAATGAAATATAATCAATCACTTATTTCTAGTACTTATGTTTTATTTTTTAATTATTACAAAAGCTCATCAACCTATGTAATCATTGACTTAAATTGCTACTCTCTGGTAAATTAGAATACAAACAATGTTTATAACTAGAATTGCTAATAATAAACATACTTGTGAAATGTTAATATTCAAACTAATGTTTGTAAATTAAGTTATGGTTACACATTAATTATCTTACTGTAAATATATCTGTAAATGTTTCCCATTGATCAAAATGAATTTTAATGGCACTGCTGTTTTGGAAGCAACCAATTTTTCTGTAATTGGATTTTAGACTCACTCAACAGGAGGGAATTCATACTGAAACTGAATCTGACTTAAAATGATTGGACAGATCATAGGTCCAAGAGAGGAACTAATATAGTTCTTTAGCTAAGTGACATAATATCTAGATTCCTCCATAAATACCTGTGTTTATGTACCCATACAATCACTACTCCAAGTCTTAATCAGAGAAATAACTCCTTCTTGTAATTACATATATATTTTCTTTTTTTAGCAATTAATAGATGAGCAATGAATTTACATCACTTTTGTCTGTCACACTCCACCCAACCCTCCTATGCCCTCCTTTATCCCTCTCAAATTTACAAACTTATGCTCTAATTAATATTTTTACACACACATACAGTATGTATTTATATATATTCACAAATGTATGTATAACTGACTGCGTCCACCTTATTGTTTGTATACACCTATGTCTAGACCTGACCATTTGAGACTGTACAGCCCTAGTTGGGGCTTCCTCTCTCAGTAGCCATTCATCTAGGGGCAGGAACTTGTGGAATTTTTCTGTACACATTGGCATGTCAACTGGAAATATCCATGTTATTCAGGAAATCATATTGTTGAAATTTCATGGGTGTATTTTCATTGTCATATCTAGGGTATACTCTCTAGCCTCAGCCATCTAGGCCTATGACTCTTACAATAATTCTGCCATCTTATATACCATTCTACCTGAACCTTGAACATTGACATTGTTTTNCATAGGTATGAACTGTGTTTGAGTAACATTTAGATTTTTTTCTTAGTTATTGTGTGAAAGATTACAATTAGTGAGATATATAGCAAAAGTCATTGATAANGAGCTAATATGAAATACTTTGGTGAGAGAGAGCAAAAAGGAGACAACATAATAAATGGGGATATCATGGGAATAGGGAGAAAAAGAGTGCTAGGGAAGTCCTGGAGAGTCCACAGGGATGAACCCACCTTAGACAACTGGAAATAATTGATAAGGTGCCTGAACTGGCCTGATCCAGTGATCACATGGATCACTGCCTTCATGGAGCCCTCATCCAGTGACTGATGGAGACAGATGTGGGCACCGGGCAGATCTCCAGGAGCCCAATCAATGCGAGACAGGGGGCCCTCTATGAGCAAGGGACTATGAGATCATGATGGGAGGGTGTGCAGAGATCGCCAGCCAAACTAATGGAGACACATGAACTATGGACCCATAGCTGAGAAGCCCCGATGGGCCCTCATCCAGAGACAGATGGAAGCAGATGCAGAGATTCACGGCCAGGGGCCAGGCAGTTCAGTACTTCAACTGATGGGAGAGAGGCGAGGTTCGATGAACAAGAGACATTGAGATCATGAGNCCAGCCAGGCTGGTGGAAATGCATGAACTGTGGACCAATATCTGTGGAGCCCCCCATGGTGCTGAACTGGGCCCTCTGGAAGCTTGAGACAGTTGTTTGGCTTGAAGTGTCTGAGAGCCCCAGGTGATGAGATCGGGATCCATCCCTGGTGAAGGGCCTGACTTTTTGGAGCCCAGTGCCTATGGTGGGACACCTGGTGCAGTCTTGGCGCAGGGAGGAGGGTCTTGTCCTGCCTTGGCTGAAAGTACCAGACTTCGGGGACTCATCACGGGAGACATTGTTTTGGAGGAGGTGGGAGTGGGGGCGGGTTGAGGGGGGGAGCTGGCAGGGCGGGAGGACGGAGGAGAGGGGGATCTGAGGTTGGTATGTAAAAGGAGTGGAAGATCTTTTTAATAATAAAAAATTTTAAAAGTTAAAAAAAGAAATACTTTTATTTACTATACTGTATTACAAAGTATCATAAAATGTACATAATGACTGAAAATTTAACTAGTTCTCTATTTTGGGAAGATTTTACAGACTAAAAAATATCATCTTGATGTTTATTTTAAAATTTGAAAATAGTACAGTTATCTGAACATCATATATTCAGTTGTGAGTAATTGTCACAACTTATAGTATTCCTTCAAATACAAATGTTATTGAACTCAACACCTGTTTTAACATAGATTGACACCTTCCCTCAGCATCAACAGTGGCTAATTCCAGCAGGTGCTTGAAATATTGAGTCTTTATTTTACGCTCAATTTTGCCATTCTGAAAAAGTGACTGGGTCAAGTCTGAAGGTCCTACTGAAAGTCAGCTTCCATGTCATAGAACCAGAAGTATGCCTTTAATTTTTCTTTCTAATATAGAAATGATTGATGACAGTGTTGAAAAGAAGTACTTATTTTATGTGACTAATCCTACATATTTTGAGTGTTTATTGCTGATGATCAAATTGCATTTAAGCTAGAAATGTAAGAAGGGTTCATATATAAAAGAATTGCAGATGGTAGAAGGAATACAGCTAACTATTTGGATGTATTCCAATGAAGGAAAAATTTATATATTTCCCTTTCCTGGCTAAAACCTCAACAAATCAATTTACAGTGAGCAAACAAGGTATTCATATGAATATGCATGTATCTAGCTGCACACTAGCTAGTACTTTTCTGCACATTCTGTAAAAACTGATACTAGGCTCCATTTATATTCAAAACATAAATTGAAATTATCATTACTTCTAAGTCATGGTTTACCCAATAAACTGTTAAAGTGGAATAAATTCTGCATATAATTATGTCATTGGTAATCAGTAGTGCTGGCTAGTTTACGTCATCTTAGAACAAGCTAGAGTTTTTGGAAGCAAGGGAACTATTGAAAAAATGCCTACATAAAATTCAGCTGTAAGCATTTTCTTAATTAGTGATTTATGGGGGAAGACTCAGTCCATGATGGGTGGTGCCAACCCTGGACTGGTGGTCCTAGGTTCTTTAAGAAAGCAGGCTGAGCAAAGCTATGGAAGCAAGCCAGTAAGCAGCACCCCTGCATGGCTTCTGCACCAGCTCCTGCCTCCAGGATCCTGCCCTGTGTATTTTTCTGTACTGGCTTCCTTCAGTGATGAAAAGTGCTGTGGAAGTGTAAGCCAAATAAACCCTTTCCTGTCCAAGTTGCTATGGTTATGGTGTTTTGCCAGAGCGATAGTGACCCTAACTAATATAGTTGTACATAGTCCTTTATAATTTCTAAAACTGTCCCAAACAATAAGAAATTCTAATCAAATCTGATATCTGTACCAGAGGCCAAAGTGATCCTAGGGACCCCAGGACCACCACCCAGTAAACCCCTTTAAGCCCACCCAATATCCCCGGACTGTACCTGCTCCCCTGGGCTACATAATCTGGCCTACATCTTCAGAAGAAATCTTCAGCTTACCAGAGTCCAGGTCAGATCAAGGGATTCAAGCCTTAGCAGAAAACTTCTGCTACNCTGGAGGCCATGCTGTACAAGTTATCCCAAAGGCCAAGCAAGTACCCAGAACCCCAGAAGCTACAAAAGTACTTGGAACTGCAGAGACAACATTAGCACACAAAACCCAAGAAGTTTTTCAGGTCCGCAAAACCCAAACTGTGACACCCTCNTGGACCTGAAGACTTGCTAGTCATCAGAAAACTTGTTGCTTAGTATAGAAGACCAGAGAGGAAACAGAAACCAAGGAATGAAACACCCATCCAACAAAGACATGCAGGAATTAATACCTAGACCTACAATCATCCCAATCCCAGATGCCTAAACACCAGTGTAGGAAAACAATCAATGACAGAAAAAGCAGTATGTCACTACCAGAATTCAGCTATCCTATGACAGCAAGACCTAAATGATCCAACACTGCTGAAGCACAAAAACAACCTTAAAAGTAACTTTATGAAGACAATAGAGGTCTGTAAGTAGGAAATGAAGAGAATCTCTTAAATAAACTGAGAAAAAAAGAGCAACAAGTTGGAGGAAATCAATAAATCCCTTAAAGAATGCCAAGAAAGCCAAGGGGGGGAAACAAAAAAAACAGGTGAAGGAAACAGTTCAAGACCTGAAAATAGAAATAGAAGCAATAAAGAAAACACAAACTAATGAATTGTGGAAATGGAAAATCTGGATAAGCAAGCAGGAATTACAGGTGCAAGCATCACCAACATAATGCAAAGGATAGAACAAATAATCTTGGGGATTGAAGATACAATAGAGGAAATAGATACATCAATCAAAGAAAATGTTAAATCAAAAAATTCCTAACACAAAACAGCCAGGAAATCTGGGACATTATGAAAATATAAAAGCTAAGAATAATAGGAATACAAGAATGAGAAGAATCCCAACTCAAAGGCTAGAAAATATATTCAACAAAATATAGAAGAAAATTTTCAAAACTGAAGGACATGCTTATAAAGATAAAAGAAGCTTACAGAACACCAAAGAGACTGCCCCAGAAAAAGAAGTTCCCTTGCCAAATTAAAGTCAAAACATTAAATATGCAGAATAAAGAAAGAATATTAAAAGCTACACATGAAAAAGGCTAAGTAAAATAGGTAAATTTATCAAAATTACACTTGATTCTCAATAGAGACTCTAAAAGCCAGAGGGGCCTGGACCAATATCTGGCAGACTATAAGAGACCACAGATGCCAGCNCAGACTATTATAACCAGCAAAACTGTCAATCACCGTGGTTGAGGAAAACAAGATATTTCATTACAAAGTCCAATTTAAACAATATTTATCCACAAATCCAGCTCTGCAGAAGGTACTAGAAGGACAACTCCAATCCCACAAAAACACAGAATAATCTCACACCAGAAAAAAACAAAGAAGGGAAACACACACACATAAACACACATTGCCACTACCACCACCACCACCACCACCACCAAATAACAGAAATTAANAATTAATGGTCATTAATATCTCTCAATATCAATGGACACAATTTGCCAATAAAAAGACACAGGGTGAAAGAATGGATACTAAAACAGGATCTATCATTCTGCTGCATATAAAAAACATACCTCAACATCAAAGATAGAAATTNCCTCAGAGCAAAGGAAAAAAATATTTTCCAATCAAATGGAGATAAGAAGCAAGCTAGTGTGGCTATCCTAATGTCTAACAAAATAGACTTTAAACCAAAATTACTGAAAAGAAATGGAGAAGAACATTTCATACTCCTCAAAGGAAAACTTCATCAAGATGATGCCTCAGTTGTGAACATCTATGCCCCAAATATAAGGCTTCCCACATTTGTAAAAGAAACATTACTAAGGCTTAAATTACAATCAAACCCCACACATTAATAGTGGGATACACAACACTCCACTCTACCAATGAACAGGTTGTCTAGACAGAAGCTAAACAGAAAAATATATGAATTAACAGATGTTATGCCTCAAATGGACCTAACAGATATCTACAGAACATTTCACCACCCAAACACAAAAGAATATACTTTCTTCTCAGNGTGTTATGGAACTCTCTTCAAAATTGACCATATACTTGGCCACAAAGCAAGTCTCGACACATACAAAATAAATGAAATAACCCCCCGTATTTTATCAAACTACGATGAATTAAAGCTGGATTTCAACAACAATAAAAACAACAGAAAGCCTACAAACTCATGGAAACTGAACAATTCTCTACTGAGTTACCACTGGAAATGAAAGACTTCCTAGAATATAATGAAAATGAATGCACAACAAACCCCAACTTAAGGGACACAACAAAAGCAGACCTAGAGATAAGTTGATAGCTCTATGAGCCTTCATAAAGAATATGGAGAGATCTCATAATAGCAAATTAAAAGCACATTTGAAAGCTCTAAAACAAAAAGAAGTAAATATACCCAAGAGGAGGAAATGGCAGGAAACAATTGAACTCAGGGCTGAAATTAATAAAATAAAAATCAAGAGAACAATACAGAGAATCAATGAAAGAAACAATTGGTTCTTTGAAAAAAATCAACAAAATAGATAAATCCTTAATCAAACTAACTAAAAGGCAGAGAAAGAATATCCAAGTTAACAAAATCAGAAATGGAAAGGGAGATATAACAATAGACACCAAGGAAATCCAAAGAATAATTAGTTCATATTTAAAATACTTGTACTCCACAAAAATGGAAAATCAAAAAGAAATGGACAAATTTCTTCACTTGCCAAAGTTAAATCAAGATCAGATAAACAATTGAAATAAANCAATAATCCTCAAGAAAATAGAAGCAGTCATTAAAAATCTCCTAACCAAAAAATTCCCAGAGCCATATGGTTTTAGCACAGAATTCAATCAGACTTCAAAGAAAAGCTAATAACAATACTCCTCAAATTATTCCACAAAACAGAAACAGAATGAACATTGCCAAATTCATTTTATGAGGACACAATCACTCTTATATCCAAACCACACAAAGACTCAAGTAAGGAAGAGAATTAAACCAATATCTCTCATGAATATTGACACAAAAATACTCAATTAAATACTCATGAATCAAATCCATGAAAACATCAAGCAACTCATCCCCTAAGATCAAATAGGCTTTATCCCAGAGATGCAAGGATGGTTCAATATACGAAAATCTGTGAATGTAATCCACCATATAAACAAACAGAAAGAAAAGAAAANGTCATTATCTCACTAGATTCTGAAAAAGCCTTTGACAATATTCAACATACCTTCATGATAAAAATCTTGGAGAAATAAGGAATATAAGGGACATACCTAGACATAATAAAAGCAATATACAGCAAACTATTTGCCAACACCAAATTAAATGGAAAAAGACTCAAAGCAATTTCACTAAACTCAGGAACAATACTATGGGGTAAGGGGGTCGGCCCCACCAAGAACTTAGGTCTCCCTGGAAGGGAGGACCTGGGAACAAGGACGGGTAAGTGGGTGCTGCCTGCCTGTTCCCCAGCCTCCCTTTCAGGAGACAATCAGACACAGGAGAGAGTCATGTCAAGCAGGAACTTGTTTATTAAGAATCAGTAAGCCCCTTTTAATGCATAAAATCACAAGGCTGGGAGGGGTAGATGCCCTGTTGGGCCAATCAGCTTAAAAGTTACACACCTGGTCTATATTATCTACAATGCTGTCCACAAGGGGGATCATGTGTTGGCATTATCTTTCCCGACTTGAAGCTTTAATTGCATTCCCCTGCAAACACCTGGGTTCTTTCCTCTTTGTCTCCTCCCAGCACCATCTTGACTGGCACATGGCTCCATAGGCCCCCACACAAGACAAGGTTTTCTCCTCTCTCCATACACATTCAATAAAGTATTTAAAGCCCTAGCTAGATAAATAAGACAATTAAAGTAGATCAAGGGGATATAAATTAGAAAGGAAGGAGTCAAAATATCATTATTTGCGGATGATATGATAGTATACACAAGTGACCATGAACATCTACCAAGGATCTCCTACAGCTTATAAACACCTTTAATCAAGTGGTGAGATACTAGATTATCTTTAAAAAAATCAGTAGCCCTTCCATATAAAAATGATCAACAGGCTGACAAAGAAATTAGGTAATCAACACCCTTTACAATAGCCACAGATAATATAAAATGTCTTGGTGTAATGCTCTCTAACCAGGCAAGTGGAAGACCTCTATGACAAGAACTTTAAGTCTTTGAAAGAAATTGGAAAAGTTATCAGAAGGTGGAAATGTCTCCCATACTCATAGATTGGTAAGATTAACATAGTAAAAATGGCCATTTTACCAAAAGTAATCTAAAGAAAAAATGCAATCTCCCTTAAAATCCCAAAATAATTCTTTACAGATTTTGAAAGAATAATACTCATCTTCATATGGAAAAACAAAAATCCCAAGATAGCCAAAACAGTACTGTACAATAAAGGAACCTCCAGAGATATCACTATCTCTGACTTAAAGTTGTACTACAAAGCTATAGTAATAAAATCCGCATGGTATTGGCATAAAAACAGACAGGTGGATCAATAGGAATCAAATCAAGATGCAGATATAAATCCACACACCAATGGACACCTGATTTTTTACAAAGGAAGCCGAAATTATACTATGGAAAAAAAGAAAGCATCTTTAACAAATGGTTCTGGTCTAACTGGAGGTGGCATGTAGAAGAATGCAAATAGATCCATATCTATCATCCTGCACAAAACTCAAGTGAAAGTGGATCAAAGAATAAATATAAATCCAGTTACACTGAATCTAATAGAAGAGAAAGTGGGGAATAGCCTTGAAAGCATTGTAACAGGAGACAACTTCCTGAATACAACAGCAATAGCATAGACACTAAGATCAACAATTAATAGCAAGGACTTTGTGAAACTGAAAATTTCTGTAAAGCAATAGACATGGTCAATAAGACAAAATGGCAGCCTACAGAACAGGAAAAGGTCTTCCCCAACCTTGCATCTGTGAGAGTTGATTTCCAAAATATATAAAGAATGCAGGAAACTAGATATCAACAAACCAAGTAATCTAACTTAAAAATGGGGTGCAGATCTAAGCAGAAAATTTTCAACCAAATAATCTCAAATAGCAGAGAAACATTTAAAGAAATGTTCAATATCCTTAGCCATCAGTGAAATGCAAATCAAAAAGACTCTGAGATTCCATCTTACACCTGTCAGAATGGCTAAGATTAAAATCAAAACTGACAGGTCATGCTGGAGAGGATATAGAGGAAGGGGAACCCTTCTCCATTCTGAGTGGGAGTGCAAACTTGTACACCTACACTGGAAATGAATAGGGCAATTTCTCACTGGAAATCAATCAACCACAAGACCCAGATATACCACTCTTGGGCATAAACCCAAAGGATGCTAAATCATACCACTTGGACACTTGCTCAACTATGTTCATAGCAGATTTATTTATAATAACCAGAACCTGGAAATAACCTAGATAACCCTCAGCCAAGAAATGGATTAAGAAAATATGCTACATTTACATAAGGGACTATTATTCAGCTATTAAAAAGCAATGACATTATGAAGTTCAAAGACAAAAGAATGGAACTATAGAAAAAATTCATCCTGAGTGAGGTAACCCAAGGTGATAAAAGCAAACATGGTATGTACTCACTCATAAGTGGATATTAGCTGTAAAACAAAGGATAACTATGCTATAATCCACAGATCTAGAGAGACAATATAACAAAGAGAGTTCATGCAGGGATGCCTGGATCTCCTCGAGAAGGGGATATAGAGTAGACTTTGTGAACATACTACGGGCAAGTAGAAATGGGAATTTGAATGATCTGGTTGTGGGGTTGGTGGAGGGGAAGAGTACCGAAAAGGGGGACATTTCAGGGTTATTTAGAAACTTGGTACAAGGGAATCTCCTAGTAACAAGTATGACACTAGCTGAGACTCCTAGCAATTGCAGATATGTAGCAACTTGAACTAGTCATCTCCTGTGCCCAGGCAAGACTTCAAGTGGAGGGAGTGGTACACCAATCCAGGTGCATAACCTTCGACCTACAGTCTCTCCTACCTCTGGGATGTGCTTGTGTAAGGGTAGCCTAGAGATTGAGGGAATAACCAATCAATGACTGGTCTAGCCTAAAACCCAAATCAGGAGAGTAAGCCCACCACTGACACTGCCTGGAGCACCAGAACCCACAGTCAGGATGACACAGACACCTAGAATAGAACTAAACATGNCTGGAGGGAAAAATGTCAATGTAATGAGGCTTAATGATATTCTGCTATACTGGGAGATTGGTTACTAGCTCAGTTGTCATCAGAGAGGCTTCATCCAGCAACTGGTAGAATCAGATGTAGACCCACAGCCAAACAATGGGTAGAGCTTGGGGAATCCTGCAGAAGAGGAGGAGAAAGGATTGTAGGATCCAGAGCTGTCAAGAAAACGTCCAGAATCAACTAACTTGGGCTCATAGGGGCTCACAGAGACTGAANTGACAGCCAGTGAGCCTACATGGGACTGACTTAGGCACACTGCATATATGCTACAGTTTATATAGTTTGATCCTCTTCTGTAACTCCTACTAGTGGTAGCAGGGGCTATCTCTGACTCTTTTACTGGCTTTTGAGACCCTTCTCCTCATACTGAGTCACNTTGCCCAGCCTTAATATATGGGGAGATGCTTTGTCCTGCTGCAACTTGATATGCCATGTTTTGTTGATATCTATGGGATACCTGNTTTTTTCCTAAACAGAAATGGAGAAGTGAATTAGGGGTGAGAACAGAGGGGGTGGGGTGAGAGACTGGAGGGATTTGGAGGAGAGGATGGAGGGGAAAGTGCAACCTTGATGGAAAAAAAATATATTGCAGTGGAAGCTGTGGTATATCATGATAATAATAAAAGAGAGAGAGAGANAAAAAAAGAGAGAGAACTTGGTGATATTTTGTTTGTGATATAACAAATAAGTCTTCACTGAAAGTCAGACTATGGAGCTAAGCCACTAGTTAGCCATATAGGCCAGGCAGTGGTGGCATACACCTTTAATCTCAGCACCAGAGAGGTGGAGACAGGAAGTGATATGGTTGAGTGGAAAGAGGAATATTAGGCTAGAAGAGATAGGAGCTCAGTCCCTTACTGCTAAAGATTTCATAGAGGTAAGAACTAGTAGCTGACTGTTCTGCTTCTCTGATTTTTCAGCTTTAACTCTGATATCTGAATCCAGGCTTTTACTAATAAGGCCAATTAGAACTCATGCTGTATCTGGCATCCAACTTTGGGGCATTAATTCATGAAAAAGACATTGATCTGTGGCTTTGCAGCCACTGGCACAGGCCATAGCTGCATGCAGCCAGAAACTGGCTAACAGCCAGAATCTGCAACAAACTCCATGGGCTTTTGGGCTCCAAAGACTACTTCTGCACACTCCCCCATGCAGAAGGATGGCTCTTTGGCTTCTTCTCTCCTGGTTGGTTGTGAACTCTGCCTGGCCCCCTTCCTCAGGCTGTTACCACACTTGGTAGCTTTCTCAAAACTCACNTGGGCTTCAACTTTGTTATGCGGAAGCACAGTCATCCTTACATTTTTACCATAAACTGAATTGTCATCATGGGCAGATTTGGTGAGACAATTGGTAATTCTTAAAGGGAGAAATTAGTTAAAAGAGGGATTTTTTTCCAAAATTAAAAATGGGAAACACTAGTGTTATGGAGAGAGTTAGGTCTCTGTATGATTACATGATTCACAGTTTGAAAATGGAACAATTAGATGAGAGGATAATTAATTTAGATGGGATTTATGTAATGTCAATTATAAATATTATCTATTTGATCATTTTTGTTTTATTATTTAAAATGTTGGTTAATATGAGTGACAAGATAAAAGTTTTAAAAAAACTTATTAAAATAGATTATAGAGATATTCAGATTCAGACAGAGGACTTTAAAGTAGAACCAATCTCACGATTGCATTATAAGGTTACAGAGGAACATCCTAAGGTTTTTAAACAACCAACCTTAATTTATCCAGTAACCTAACAGGAACTGCAAAAATGATAGAGATCCTCAGGGCTGTGTAAGACTTAATGGACTCCTGTGCAAATGTTAGATTTGAGGAGACTCAAGGAAGTGATAGTCTCTTATGCATGCATTCACCTTTTGTGAAGCAGATGTTAAAGTTGTAGTCAACTTGTAATAGAATTATCCCTAAAGTCTGGAAAGATTTGGTTACAGCAATCTTGAAGGCTGGTCCTCAATTACACTGGAGAACCTAGTGAAAAAATGAGGCTAAGACCATTGAACAATGAAGCAGGCCTAAGGTATGGAAATCTCCCAAGACCAACTTCTTGGAGAGGGAGATTATGCTAATGTAGAAACACAATCTCTATATGATGACCACAACCTGTCTTTATGCCATGCAGCAGCCTTGAGTGCTTAGGACAGAATAGAAGTAGGAAAGAAAATTGAGTCATTTACCAAAGTTATGCAGGGCCCTAAAGAAACTTTCACTGATTTCTTTNAAAAAAATGACTTTTGCAATAAATAGAATGATATCAAATTCAGAAACTAGACAAATAATAATTGAATCTCTGGCTTTTGAAAATGCTAATGCACAAGGCAAAAGGATAATTAGGCCATTCAAGGCAAGATCAGCACCCTTAGAGGAATCAATCTAATGTACAATCAATATTGATACTCACAACCATGATGATGCTTAGATAGGAGAGGTTTGAAGAAAAATTGAAATATCAAGTGTTTCAATTGCAATAAACAAGGTCACCAAGGGATTGTAAACAGGGCATTCCTAGAAACAATGTTTTTTCTAAGAATAATCCCTATAGAATATCCCTCCCTTCTGGAGTATGCAGAAGATATGGCAAAGGCAGATATTGGATGAATGCCTGAAGATCAACAAGGGACAGTCAAGGTAACCTTTTGACATAGGGAAATGCCTTGAGGGGCCTCTTTAATGCCCACCCACAGGTCAAATTCGGTTCAATCTTTTCCTGTCACCATGGAGGAAACTCCTTCCCAGAGCAATTAAAGAACCTAATACCTATTATAAGAAGCCATACTTCTCTGAATGATAAACCAGCTATAGAAGAGAGAACAAAGAATTCAGGAGAAAACATAAAATTAATATTTTGGCAAACTTCTATAAATGAACAAAGACCAAAATTAAAAACATGAATAAATGATGTTGTAATTGAAGGTCTTGTAGACACAGGTGCAGATGTAAGAATAATTGCACCAGAATCTTGGCATCCAAATTGGCCTCTTCATGAGGTAAATGTTCAGCTTTTAGGGACTGGAACATTATCTCTGGTAAAACAGAGTGCTAGATGGGTTGAATTTATAGGGCCAGAAGGATAGAGAGGAAAATTAAAGCCATATGTGTCTAATATAGCAATGAACTTGTGGGGACATGATTTATTATAGCAATGGAAAACTTAGATTAACATTCCTCCAATCTCAGAAACAAGCCATAAATTTACATATATTTCTGGGAAAAAATATTAGAATGTATTATAAAGAACAGTCACTGACCATTCAGGTTGTTTAAGAACAGGGCACAACAGCTGTTGATCTTTCAAAGGCAGCAATAGCCCTATCTTTAAAATGGTTGACAGACAAACTTGTATAGATTGAACAATGGCCTTTAACATCAGAGAAATTACAGGCCTTAGAACAGCTGGTACAGGGACAGGTAAATGTTTAGCATATTGAAGAGTCAACCAGCTCTTGGAACTCTCTGGTGTTTGTTATTAAAAAGAAATATGGGAAATAGAGATTGGTAACAGATCTTAGAGCTGTTAACGAGGTCAGCCAATTGGCTCTCTACAGTCTGGAATTCCTTTGCCTTCACTGTTACCTAAAAGATGGCCTCTTATAGTTATCTGTTTAAAAAACTATTTCTTCACTATACCTTTACAAGATAAAGACAGAGAAAAAAAATGCCTTGACAGTACCTACTTATAATAATTCTCAGTCTTTTAAGAGATATCAATTGAAGATTTTCCCACACGAAATATTAAATAGCCCTACCTTATGCCAATATTTTGTAAGTCGGCTGTTGGAAATGATACAGAAGCAATTTCCTCAATCTATGGTTTACCATTACATAGATGACATCTTACTAACTGATTCAAATGTAGATATTTTAGAAAAAATGTTTGAAAAACTGAAGAAATTATTGCCTTCTTTTGGATTACAAATTGCTCCTGATAAAATACAAAGAGCAGATTCTGTTAATTATTTAGGATATAAAATAGATCTACTAAAAATGAGACCCCAAAAGGTGCAAATTAGAAGAGATTGTGTAGAGCGAATCTTAAACGGTCTTATTAATTGAAAACACCAGGCCAGGTATTGAGGTAAATTCTGAATGATCAGAGAGACAGAACAAGCCACAGCCAACCTCACCTTGCCAACTCCTCAGCTGATCTTGTTTCCTCAGACTGCAGGCTTCTGAGTCTTCACCCAAATGAATCTCAGCTCAACTGCTCAAAGCCTGAAAGCTTAAGAGGCCTCCTAGCTTCTGGTTTCCACACCTTATATATCTTTCTGCTTCCTGCCACTACTTCCTGGGATTAAAGGCATGTGTCTTTCTCAAGCAAAGACATGAGATCTCGAGTGCTAGGATTAAAGGTGTGTGCCACCGTGCCTAGCTCCGTTTTCATTGTGGCCTTGAACTCACAGAGATCTGGATGGATCTCTGCCTCGGGAATGCTAGGATTAAAGGCATGTGCTACCACTGCCTAACCTCTATGTTTAATCTAGTGGCTGTTCTGTTCTCTGACCCCAAATAAGTTTTATTATGGTACACAATATTTTGGGGGACATAATATAATCACCACAAGATTGATTGCAGACTCTTAATGACTTTCAAAGTTTGCTAGGAGACATTTCCTATCTACAGCCCACTATTGTAGTAGAACATCAAGAACTGATTAATTTGTTCAAAACCATAGATGGTGGCAAAGACTTAAATAGTCAAAGAAAATTATCAGCTGAAGCTGAGAGAGAATTGGCTTTGGTGGAAAAGAAATTACAGGATGCATATGTGGATACTTTGGATTCAGAGCTTGATTGCATTCTCGTTATTTTACCTTCTAAGCATTCTCCTATGGGAATATTAATGCAGAGGGAAGATATTATCTTAGAATGAATCTTTTTACCATGTAGAGTGAAAAATCAAAAATTTACATGGAAAAGGTCTCTGGGTTGATTCTAAAAAGAAAATTGAGAACTTCATCAATTAGCAAGAATAGACCCATCAGAAATTGTCATACATTTTACTAATGATGAAATTGACAAATTAAAGGCAGAAAGTGAACCCCAGCAAAGAGCTTGCAGTAATTTTGGGGGAGATGTTAACAACAAATATCCCAAAGGCAAGAGAAGAATTCAATTTATAAAGAGAACTAACTGGATCCTTCCTTGAATTGTATTGGAAACACCAATATCTGGATCCCCCACATTTTATACTGATGCAAACAAATCAGGAAAGACAGGAGTAAATGAAGAAATTTAAGGGAAATTTAAGTAAAGTGGCTCAAATCCCTTATGATTCTGTCCAAAAGTCAGAATTACACACTATTCTGATGGTATTAATAGATTTTATAGAATCTGTTAACATAATTACTGACTCAGTATATAGAGTTGTTTTACACATTGAAACTGCTGAATTTATTAATGATGAGTCAGAATTAATTTCATTATTTATTGAGTTACAAGAAACAATCAGGAATAGGAATCATCCCTTATATATAACACACATCTGATCCCATATGGGTCTGCTAGGCCCTCTAGCACAAGGTAATGATGAAATTGATCAACTATTGATAAGAAATGTGCTGTTGGCCTCAGGATTTCATAAAAAAAAATCATGTCAAAGGTTTTAAAAAGGATTTTCCATCACTTGGCAACAAACCAAGGAAATTATTAGGAAATATCCTACTTGTTCTTTATACAACCAAAGTCCATTACCTGCAGGACAAAAACCAGAAGGTACTCAAAAGAATGAAATCTGGCAGATGGATGTGTTTCATTAATAGAATTTGGAAAATTAAATATGTACACCACATCATTGATATTGGTTCAAGATTTCAATTGGGTGACTGCTTTGAGTTCTGAAAAACCTCATTCTATAATCACACATTTGCTAGAAGTTATGGTCATCATGGATATACCTGTATAAATCAAAACTGACAATGCTCCAGCATATAACAGGCATACCACACAATCCTACANAGCCAGAAGTCATAGAAAGATCAAATTGAACTCTTAAGGATATGCTAAATAAACAGAAAGGGACAATAAAGACCCTCAGAAATAGATTGCATAATGCTTTATTAACTTTGAATTTTCTAAATGCTAATGAGAAAGGAATGACAACTGTGGAGAGACATTGGATAATAGAAAAAAACTAAGGAATTAAATCAGCCTGTATACTTTAATGATGTTCTGACCTCAGAATGGAAACCAGGATGTGGGTTACATTGGGGAAGAGGTTTTTTTTTTTTGTTTCCTCAGGAGAAGAAAAGCTATGGATACCATCAAAATTGATAAAGGTTCGATTTGAACAAGAGAGACCTCTTTTTTTTTTTTAGTTTCATTGATTTCTTTTTTTCTTTTTTTCATTAAAAAGGTTTTCCACTCCTTTTAGATACCAACCTCAGATCCACTTCTCCTCCCTCCTCCAGCCCCGCCAACTTCCCCCCTCAACCCACCCCCATTCCCACCTCCTCCAAGACATGATCTCTCTTGGAGAGAATCCGGAGCCTGGCACACTCAGCTGAGTCAGGACTAGACCCTCCTCCCTGTGCCAAGTATCCCACCACAGGCACTGGGCTCTTAATTAGAAGAGCTGATAGTTCACCAACCAGCATGACTATTCAATTTAAANAACTTTAAGACTAACAAATGATTCTCATTTGATCAGATATAACTTTCCAAAAAGGAATCCCCCCAATTTAGGGTTGGGACAGGGTTTTGTTTTTGATTTTCAGGATAATAAAGGAATCCAGCTAAGAAATATGAAGACCACTAGACAAATGAGACATCTGAAGAAAAAGGACAAATCATCCAGAAAAAATGTCCCAAGAAAAAGAGTAAATTGACCTATAGATACATCATTTTTCAACAGGATAAAATTTCATAAATCTTTCTAATTGTTTGTTTCTGCTGTTCTCTACAGACAGATAAAGCAAATGGTCTTTTTGTAGTCCCAGTCCAATAAAAAATGAAATCTAGCTTTGGAGTTGGAGTTTGGCTCTCTCCTTCTCTAAACCCAAGCATACTTGATAAAATAAAATCCAAAATCTCTCAAAATTAAAGGAGTATTTTATTGCCACTAATTTCATAATCCTTTGGTGTTATTTTAAGTCTTTAGAGCTTTTTTTAGTATGAATATTATCCCAAAACTTGTAAGATTTATATATATATATATATACACACACACACACACACACACACACACACACACACATATATATATATATATATTTTAAACTTTTTGTCATGATATTAATGGTCATCGAAAGTACTAATTCTAGGAAAAGTCTTCATTTAGCTTCCTGTACATGATTTGATGCTTGAGTCTCTATNAAGTAACTAGGAATTAAGTTTTTGTACTCTGGATGTACGCAACAAATATTGATCCTTTAACCTCTTTGAGATCTGTTGCATATGACATTTTAAATGTTTAAGTTTTCTGCAATGAACCATAACCTCACCTAACAGCAAACTTTGAAGTCTCCAAAAGGATGATGGGACCCCACAAGGATGATTCCATCAGGATGATAATAATACCACTAAGCTGACAAACACTATGCAAAGATCCACTTTGGACTATAAACTGCTCAGGACAATTTTGAGGTGGCTAGTTGAGATGATCCAGCCTCACAGACTATTCAAGCAAGGACTTGAAACAAGCCCTGCACTTTCCCATTGTGCAGAGACTGGACAATAAATGATACANCTACCTCTGTCAGGATTAAGAATTAACTTATATTTTTCTTTTCAGGATCCCCTAAAGATGCCATCATTCCCAGACATTAGGAAGTAAATTTAGGAACACAATGCCCACAGTCCCAAGAGTTAGGATGGGTGGTTTTTGGTCCTTCAATGTGTTATGGATATTTGTCATTGTTTAGGAGGGTTGGTTACAAGTTGTTATTGGTAACAGTCTGGAAAAAAAACTGAACAAAGGTGTTTTGATTCAAGGTTCTTGTTTCAAAAAGAAAAAAAAGGTGATACAGATATAATAGGATAAAAAGGTAGATTATTGAATCTACTCTGAAAAGAAAAAGGGAGGATATAGAAATGATAGGATAAAAAGGTAGATTATTGAATCTACTCTGAAAAGAAAAAGGGAGGATATAGAAATGATAGGATAAAAAGGTAGATTATTGAATCTACTTTTAAAAAGCAACTAATAGTCTTAAATATTTTACGTTGATATGGATCTTTGTATACTGATACAAATTTAAGATTATTTTTGATAGAACATGCTATACATACATTTTCTACTCTTGTTCAAGGTATTGTGCCTGTACACCTCATTTAACAATGTAATATAAATTTCTAGTCCTTGAAAGTTATCATTACAAATTATATAGGATAATAGGGAAATGCAGGTTAGTAGTTAGTCACCTGTTACAATCAAACTTATGGTAATGTTAGGTATGTTTTCTAGGTCAAACAAAGATACATTTTATGCAGACAGATCATCTTCAAACACCACAGAGATCTACATAATATGGCACTTAAGGTGTTTTAATAACATAGGTTCTTTTTTTTATGACAATGAGACACATCTGCTCCTGGCAGCACTAATCTACTTCAGAGAAGATGGTGGACATCAAAGAAATTCAATATAGAGCTTATTTTCTTTGTGGCAAAAGTTAGCCCCTGGGCAAGACAATGCCCTTGCCTCAACTGCTAACCATATTCTGTCCAAATAGGACAAGCAGGACACAAAAGAAAGGACTGCTGAACTTTGATAAGAGAAGGTAGGACAGCTCTTTGAAAATCCTGCTTCACAGATAAGTCTCTCAGGTATGTTAAGCCTGTAGACTGAAGATGGATGCCCCAACATTGAACCTTGGGTGACTGTATAGTCAACCAGCTGTTTCTGTCATTTCTCATATTTTATGGAAGTTGCTTCCTCCCACTTCGTGTTTACTTAGATAATATTNTTTCTTTCTTGGGTCTCTGGAGTTGAAGACAAGATAGTTATAGTTTTTCTTGTCCAGATTCAGAAAAGAAACTCACTAAAGAGGTGTAAAGTGTATAAGTTTGAGAGACATCAAAAGATAGTTTTCAGTTGTTAATACAAGTTAGAATAGAAAGTGAATTAGGTACAATACTTTGAACTCACCAAGATAGAATAGATAATGGAGTATTTTCTCTGAATTAGTCAAATGCAAATGGACTAGATATTGTTGATGTATTTATTGCCTTGTATTTTGTATATAGTTATTTTACTTATTGTATAGTTTTTCTTATATTAGTGATAACCTTTTTTAAAATTTTAGACAAAAAAGGGGAAATGTGGTGATATTTTGTTTGTGATCTAAAAAATAAAGCTTCCCTGAAGATCAGAGTGCAGAGTTAAGCTACTAATTTGCCATAGAGACCAAGCAGTGGTGGCATACACCTTTAATTCCAATACCCAGAAGGGGGAGAGAGAGAGAGAGAGAGAGAGAGAGGAAAATATTTATCCCTTTGTCCTTATTCTGTAAATAAAACTGTTGAACTCTGAAAAGTAAATAATATAAATAAATAAAAATAGAGTTAAGAGATTGATATACATCAATATTTCTGTTATTTCTTTGTGAGACTGAATGTGATAAATTATTATCAAGTTTGGTTTAGAAATGCATGCTTGAAGAATTCTGCATTAATTGGAATAGGAACCTGTTATAATCAATGATGTAATCCAATTATAACCTCAAAAATAAAAAGTAAACAAAGTCAATTGCTATTATAGATAAAAAAAAATCAAAGCACGGAGTTGTGGGGCCCAGTCCCAATTGATATTTCTATACCACAATTCCTATATACAAGGTTCAGTTGTCATTGTGAAAGTAGGGGGTGGAATTATCGAAAGACTAGAGAAAGAGGGAGTTTGCTGTATGAATGCGTGGCTTAGAAAAGTCANAGAAGCTGCATTTATTAAACCTCTCTAACATGGTAGCTTAAACAAGACCTGAGCAAAGTTTATCCCAACATACATGATAATGTGGAAGAAGCCTAGGGGGCCTCAACCCTAGACAGGAATGATAAGCAGCTAATAAGGAATGCTTTGAAGAGCACAACAATTGCTTGTCCAATATATAATGGGCACGCATGAAGATATATACACACAGGTGACATTGTATGGGCCAAAAAGATTGTATTTATATACTTGGCATAATATGTAAATCCATATAGTAAATATATAAATAAAATGTATATAAAATAAACATGTGTCACCATTAAAGAAAAGAAGCCATTAATTTGGGTGAGGGGTGTGGGGGATACATAGGACTAGGAAAGTGAATGGGATAATGCTGTAATTATGCTATAATTTCAAAAATATAAAGATACTTTTAAAAATCAATGAACTCTTGAGTCTTGAGTTATTTTGCACTTCAGTGTACAAAGGTGTTCTCAAAATCAAATATAAACAATTTGCAAGTTGATGTAAAATCTTATTTGAGCTCATTTTCCATCCTTCTAAAAGTATTAATACTTATCAGATCATATTTATTTCACTCCCACCTCCCCATTCCTGAGAAAATAGAAATACTATGGCCAAATTTATGTTTCTTCTCTCCTTTAATTTTGTGCTATCCCACTTACAAAACCTCAGTGGTAACGGAGATTCTAGAGGAAATGACAAAAGGGAACAAAATGGGTGAACTTTACAGTCAACTGGTTGAGCATTTATTTGAATTAAACATTGAAGTGTGGCTAATTAAGCCATTAACCTTTATATTAAAAATTCTATTTCACACTGTGTTCTACACCAGGGTTCAACTGTAGTTCAGGTGTTGCTTAATTAATCTAAGGCCAAAATGTTTTTTCATATATTCTCTGTTAGGTTCATTACTAAAGGAACATAAACATTGAAAAGTATTTTTGGTAAATAATTTACTATTATTTTGTTATTAAATGAATAACGCTCTCACTAACAGTTGAGGCAATAATTTGAAGAAAACTCATCCCTACCTATATAACTAACTCAGAAGCATAATATTGAGGTTTATATATACAAGAACACTGAAGGAAAAAGTTTTTTAAGTCATCTACATATTTTATATAAATTTTGTACCCTTATTTCATTCTTTTTCCTAAATTAAATTCAAGAAGATAAGTGAAATAGCCTGTACATAAAAAGACTTATAAATTGCAATTTTATTGATATAATAAAGTCTTTCCGTGGCATTGCACTTAAGTTGTTACCAAAGGCTAATTTTGTTTTCTTAAATTTTAACAATAGAAATTGTGAATCACAGTATAGATTGATATATCAGTAAGAATAACAATATCCATTTCCATCACCTGTCTTCCTATGTATTTACTTATTATTTGTGTTCTCAATTTCTACTTGCTTCTCAGAATATCCTTCCCCAAATTCGTAATATATCATCAGGTCTTCATCATTTATCTCAGAGACTAAATCCTGAAATCATTTAGGCTAGTTCATTTGATTATGCAATTTACTCCTTTAAATTTGTCATAGTATATTGGAGAAAATAAAGTAATTTGGGGGAAATAGAAATTGGAAACCATTTCCTGAGTCCTAGGACTTGGGAAGCTGAGACAAGAGGAGCAGCAGCTTCAAACCTGCACAAGCTACAACCATTCAACTATTATCATAATTAACCTCTCTCTCTCTCTCTCTCTCTCTCTCTCTCTCTCTCTCTC
>LZPO01008837.1:14404-39907 GCA_001675575.1 Neotoma lepida | reverse complement strand
GGATCTCTGTAAATTCGAGGCCAGCCTGGGCTACCGAGTGAATTCCAGAAAAGGAGCCAAAGCTACACAGAGAAACCCTGTCTCGAAAAACCACAAAAAAAATAAACAAAAGAAAATTTCTATTCATTTTACATGCCAACCACAGATCCTCCTATCCTCCCTCCTCCTGTCCCCCAGCCTTCCCCCACAGCTCACCCCTTATTCCCATCTCCTCCAAGGCAAGGCCTCCCATGAAGAGTCCTAAATTTGAAAGGACATGAACATTATCATGTGCTTTTTTTTCTGTATTGAATTGATCCTGTGATTTTCATTCCACATTAAGGGCATGATGTATCTCTTACTGATTTGTAGATGGTGAAGGTCTTTTACAACTCAAAGATGAATCTCACCTGATGACAGTACACAATGACTTTAATAAGNTCCTAGATTCTGTTTGCTGCTATTATACTCAGAGTGTTGACAGCTGTGTTCACCAAGGATACTGATAGCATGTAATTTTCTTTCCTTGCAACACCTTTGCCTCATTTGATTCAGGGCAACTATGTGTTAAAAAAAACTTAAAGTGATCTTACATTTTTGGAATTTTAGGAGAAATTGAAAGAGATTTGTGTTAGCTGTTTTAAAAGTAATTGGTACAAAAATCAAAAAAACAAAAACAAAAACAATAAAACAGTAGTATCATTATGTCCTGGACTTTTCTTCATTGTATGTGTCATAGTCACCTTCTACTTACTATAATGAAATTCTTGGAGTGATTAACTTATAAAGAAATAATGTTTATCTTTGTCAACATTTTTGGTAATCCCAATCCCAACATTAATTAGCACCACTCTTAGATACTATGGTACATACAGCACATTTTGACAGGATTACATGATAAGAAAAATTGTTCATCTCATGAGCCAAGGAGATGAGTGAGAGACTGGGGTCCTACAGGAGGTTTTGAAACAGATCTTGAGCCCTCGTGATCTAAGGTTCTACACTGGGGCCTCAGTTCCTCAAGCCCCATTGCTCCTCCTAAGAGCATCACCCTGAAGACAAAGCCTGTGACACCTGTGCCCTTTGGACATCCCACCTCCAGTCTGTAAGAACATAATCAGTGATTGCATCAATTCATTATTTATGTATTTGGATGTTCTGTTTCTCTATTTATGAATATTGAGAGATTATCCATTCCTTCTAGGCTTTCCAGTTTGACTTTTTGTAAGTGTTAATAATCATCTCTTTTGATCCTTTTCATGTCTATGGTATCTTTTGTCTTCATTTATATTGTTATTTGACTTTTCCTTTCTTTTTTATTTCCTAAAATATTTACAATTTTGTTTAGTTTTATTAATATCTTCAACTGTTCTCCATGAGCTTGTTTTTTTATTTCTGTTGTGATCTACAGTATCTTTTGGCATTTTTTGCTTTAAAGACTATTTTGTATGCTGTAGNTAAATACATCCCCATTCTTCCTTGGTGACCATTTAGATGAGTTTCCTTTCCTATCATTTCTTTTCTGCCTATATAGGTCCTTAACACCTGTCTCTTGAATGTGGCTTACCATTGGATATCATATATTTGTACCTATTCAACTATTCTATATTTTTTATTTGATAAAAAAATTGCCATTTAATGTAATTATCCAGAGCCAGAGAGATGGCTCAGTAGTAAAGATCTCTCACTGTGTTTGGTTCTCAGTGCCCAATGGGTCACTTGCAACCATCTGTAACACTAGATACCTCTTTTGTCTTCCATGGGCACTGCCCACATGTGCTACACAGACACATGCAGGCAAGAAACACATACAAAATAAAAATAAATCCTTTAAGCAGTTGTACATATACAAGGATTTATTGTTATAAACAGTCCAAGAAGACAATTGTATTGATTTATTGTGAAGTGCTATTTAATATCTTTCTTTATTTAATGCTTCAAGGGAATGTTCTTTGAAAATAGTCTTCAACTCTTTCCTGTATTATCAGTTTACTCATTAGAATTTGAGGCGATTACTACTGGGTACAGACTACCTCCTTCTGTGCGGCCCGCTGTTTCAGACCCTTTCTCAGTTCTCATTTTGCCATTTTCTTACATAACTTTTGAAGGTTTGGAGAGAGGCAAGCTGTGGTTTGATTCTGATTGCCTTTGATCCATCTACCACAGGTTATTCCTTACAGTGACCATGAGAATTTAGTGAAATATTTTATAGTGTTCAATTTTAAGCTCATAAGATCCATGCTGCAAGTTTAACTTTTCATCTGATAGTCCCCTTAATGTTTTGTTACTGCCACCACAGTTTGAACCTTGAAATGAAAANTCTGTTGAATTGTCTTGGTAGTAGTTATTTTTAATATTTTTGTCTCTCAGCTTTTTAAATAGACTAGCAAATTATGCAGCACCATTACTATTATAATATGTGAATATTATGAATTGGATATCATTCCTGTTTTTATAATAAATTACATTTTCATATGATTTNGGGGATGGTAACTTATATTCTTTCATTACTTAAAGGGCTGTCTGCTGTATGTCTTGTGAGATGAAATCCCTTCATTTGTCTCTGGTAAACNTTTCTCTCCCCTGATCTTCCAGAGAGAATTTGCTCCCACATGATATCCTTAATAAAAGTTGCTTATATTCTTTCCAATATTTTGAGAATTTCTAAGGAGAGAACAAATAAAAGAAAAATATGCACATAAAAAACAAAAACAAAAACAAAACACCATAACCAAGACAANTTATTATGAATCATTTATTTGACTTTTAGTTTCAGAACATTAAGAATCTGTGATGGCAGAAGAAACATCTGAAAACTTACATCTTGTGACACAACTATAAGACAGACAGACACACACACACACACTACACACACACACACACACACACACACACACAGAGAGAGAGAGAGAGAGAGACTGGGAATGGAATAAGATTTTTAAAACCTCAAAGTCCACTCACGTTGACACACCTCCTCCAACAAAGTCACACCTCCTAATCCTTTCCAAACATTTCCACCAAGGAGGAACCAAATATGTAATTGTATGATTCTATGGGTTCATTCGCATTCAACAAACACANCCTTTTACACAATAAATTATCTTTTCTTTATTTTTGGCTTTTGAAGAGTTACTGCAGTCTGTGCTGGTGTGAATCTCTTGAAGTCCCTCTATTTAGAGTTATTCATAGATGCTATGGATCGGCTGTTAAGTTTCACTTTCTGACTTGGAAGTTTACAATCATTATTTCTTATGTTAATTTCCAATCCTGTCTTCTATTCTGGTCCTGCTTAGTTACAGCCAAAGGAAGCAGCAAAAAGTGGTGTGAGCTCCTTCTCAGCACAGCACTNGAATATTTAATGGATGGCCTCCTCATCAGTCTCCTTTGTTGACTAAATTGAGACTGGCTTTGTACCATAGAGGTAAAAGGATGGGAGAGTCATCAGAAAGAAGAGTCCTAAATGCTCAAAGTACNCTCTGTGCAGAGACTGCTCTCAGGCTACCAGGAAAACCTAGTTTCAGATTTAAGAAAATAAATATTAATCATATGTGAGCTGTTATAGGTGGGGGCTTCTGTTGATTTTCATTAGCTACATGATATGAGTCTAAAAAGGAAGGTAAATATAATACTAAAATATACACATAAGCATTAAATATACCTCTGGAGGAATATTTTTAGCTAAGGCTTACCAATTTGTATTATACTCAAAATGTTTCACACTAAAGAAACTAAGGATTGAAGTGAGAAGAAAGAAGAAAAGTGGTTACATAAAGAAAAAAGAAAGCTAGTGGAAGAGGGGTAACAGATAATAATGCTTTTAGCTGCACTTACACCCTTGCAACATTTTCTTTGAGACATTCATTACAAATGTATGAAATGATAACATCTTATTTCCCTTACTGTTTTGATATCATATATTCTTTATGCCATTCTATTCTAAAATGCTTTGCCACAGGTGAGAAATGTCAGAGCTTTCTTTTAAGGTGGCTAAATAATAATACTGAAAAATGTATATTGCTCAAACATTTTAAGGAACTTGGAAATGTTGGGCTTATCTGGAATGAATGGTTATTGGGTGAAATACTCCTCAGAAGTTGTGGTTTCTTCTGTGACTGTATGCTACTTACATCCACCTGCATGGTGGTGGACTCCTTAGGACATTCAAGGATGGGACCATTCAGTGTTAAGTGCAAATGAGGATGCTAAGCTAATGTTGGCTCTTGGATTGGGAGTGGTGTGAATAGTCCCCAAACCATTCCTGGGCCCTGTAGATGATTTGAACCCCTTATAATGTTTCCCAGAGATCACTTATTTAAACATTTGCACTTATGTCAGGTTCATGAAATACATTGCTACATTTAAGCTTCCCTCCAATTGGGTTTTATATGATTAGATAAGGTTTATTTTCTGCCTAACAAATTCTGAACATCTTACTCTGAATTTACTGATAAAAAAAACACAAACTTAAAATGACTTTGGAAACNACAGTATATTTTT
Organism: Neotoma lepida; assembly: GCA_001675575.1. NCBI lineage: Eukaryota > Metazoa > Chordata > Mammalia > Rodentia > Cricetidae > Neotoma > Neotoma lepida. Next base: position 35,431 of record LZPO01008837.1, on the reverse strand, counting down.
CTCAAATTAAGTTATTGGAACAAACAGTGATAGAAACTTAAATTTACATTTAAATTTTAAATTTTAATTTTCTATCATCGAAGACCAGAACAAAAGGCATGTATGTTAGTTCACATATATAATCTTAGCACTTAAGAACCTGAGGCATAAGGATTATCATGAGTTTGAGGCCAATATATGCCATAGAGTGAATTCTAGGCTAACATAACATAGAATGTGACCTTTCTCAAATGTAAATAAATAAATTAAATAAATTACAAATAAAACTAGAACACTAATGCTTTTTTTTTAAGTTATATTCTCTATTATTACACATTTTTGTGGAAAATCAGTTTTGGAGATAAGAAACTATTTGTTCTAAGGCTCCTACATCAACATTTTTTAGAATCTACAGTGAGTTTTTACTTTTAAGGTCCTATATCCTTTCAAATTTGTTTATGTCCCTATTCCTGGGACAGGACATCAGAAAAAAAGGACCTCAATATGCCGTGCTCTCCATGCACTGAAGAGGAAGGTACTAACTAGCAAGTCCTGTCTCAGTTTGATTATCCCTTACTATAGACAAACTTTGGAACTCCTCCGGCCTTAAACACAGTACATGGCAGCCTTTGACTCTACGGCTTATATTTTATTTTTTATTAATTTTAATTTTTTATTTACCTTCCTTTTCATTGGAAATAGATTTTTTTCCTCACACAATATGTCCTGATTATAGTTTCCTTTCTCTCCCTTCTTCCCATTTCTTCTTTACTTCCCCTCCCATTCAGGTCCANCCCATTTCTGTCTCTCATTAGAAAACCAGCAGGCTTCCAAGGGATAATAATAAAATATAATAAGATAAATAAAAAGTATCAACTGAATTAGAAAAAAAACACACAAAGCAAAAAGAAGGAAAAGAACCCTAGAAAATACAGAAATAATAACCAGATAAAGATTCAGATACCCACATGTTCTCAAACTCAAGAATCACATGAAAACACGAAATGGAAGCCATATGTATACACAAGGGACCTGTAGAGTAAAAAGAGGGAAAAAAGATTTATAAATAAAATAAAATAAGAATATGAAGTAAGATAGAGTTGTTTTGTTTTTTTAAGGAAAAACACTGACATGACATTATGAGACAAAGAGTCTCCAATGATGAGGCTGAGCTCCTATTCTGTTGGCTATATACTGCTGGGCATGCAGCCTACCTTTAAGCGCAGCTTGTTTCCCCAGTGAGACTCTCTTGGAGAAAACTAAATTTTCACTTGCAAGTAGTTATCGATTGGAGATAGCTCTGGGTTGGATAGGGGTATGTGCCCAAGTAGTTATCGATTGGAGATAGCTTCTGGGTTGGATAAGGGTATGTGTCCAAATGTCCTTTCAGTGCTAGAACCCCATTTGGTGTAGACGCAAACAGGGCCTGTGCATGCTGCCACAGTCCTTGTGAATTCATTTGTACATCAATCTTCTTGTTTTACAAGGTTCTGTACTCTTGGNTTCCTCCACTTCTTCTGGACCCCACACTCTGTCTGCCTCCCCTTTCACAAGGCCCTCTGAGGTCTGAAGAGAGGAATTTGATAGAGACATCTGTTNGCTAAATATTCTAAGTTCTTTCACACTCTGCATAATATCTGGCTGTAGGTCTCTGTACCTAAACCTATTTTCTGCTGGAGAATGTCTCCTTGATGATGACTGAGCAGTTATGTCATAGATATATCATAGATGTCTTTGAGTATGGCATATTATGTGTATGTGGGGTGTCATTTTATTGCTACATGTTTTGTTTTATTTGAAAAGTTATTATTTGGTTTCATACAAGGTCCCTGGCCTATCTAGTCTCAGTTTCTTGCTTATACAACCAGTATTCAGTAAGGGTTCCATCGCGTGGAGTGGGCCTTAAGTCCAATATGATATTGGTTGATTACTCCCACAAGCTTTGTAGCACAATTGTNCTAAGCATATGTTGCAGTCTGGAAACCATTGTAGATCAAGTGGTTCATGGCTATATTACTGCTTATGTTTCCTCTTTGGTAGAGTAGCTTCCTGTACCAAAGATGCTAGAATATAGATGTGAANGCTTGTGGCTCTGCTTCTTCCCCAGGATTTTCAGCTACTGTCTTCAAAGAGGGAGTGAGCTGAAAGCAGTCAGTAGGATTGGNCAGCTTGTGANTTGGCAGAGACAGCTCTCCAGGGAGACAGTTAAGTGTTAAAACTCTTCTTAATTCCAGAAAGAAAAATGAATATAAAGGCTGGGGACAGTGACTGGAGCATCACCTAATTTGCATTAAGAAGCATGCTCCTGTCATAAGCCTTCCTATATGGCAGTAGGGTCCTATAGCAAAGCTCTTAGTTTATGTTTTACTTACCATATGTGTAGCAGGGAAGGCTTCTAGCAGGGATCTGTGCCAAGGGTCACCCTAGAGATAAATCAGGCATACAGGCTTAGAGATAGCTTTTGCATAAGGTCAGTTCTCCAGGCCCAGGAACATTCTCCAGACAAGGGCAGGTAGAGACCAGCAAGTCTTCCTGGAGGGGGAATTCCCATATCATTGATCTTTGGAAAAAGCTGTTAGGACATAATAGACTGTGACCTGTGACCAGCAAGGCCTTCCAACAAAGGTTCTATGTAGGCACCAGTTCGATTTCTCCATGTTCAATTAGTTGTATGGGTGTTGTCTTCAGCAGTCAGTCTTGCTGTCAGCTTGTGTATAGCAGCCTATAGTCTTTGCAACAATCTCAGTAGTTTGGGGATTCACAAGAACCCCTTTAGCCAACAGCTCAATTGGATAACCCAATCCTGGTACTGTAAGCTTCATTTGGTGACAAGAGATGTCCAGTTGAAGCTCTGTCTCCCCAATATTTGATGATTTCACATAGATCATCTTCATATATGTATATATTTTAGGAAGCTACTTCTGTAATAGATTTCTATACTATCCTTCAGATGGCTTAGTTTTATCTGTCTCTCCTGGTATTTCCTTCCTTGTCTTCCTCTTCTCTCCTCTTCCCCACTTGATCCTCCAGTTCCAGCCCCTGTTATTCATCTATATTGATTCTACTTCCCTTTCCTAGGGAGATCTATCTGCCACCATCTCTTACTCTATACCTCACCTAAGTGGCTATACAGATTGTTGTTTGGTTATAATTAGTATAAAAGCTAATATTCACATATAAGTTAATACATGCCATATTTCTCTTTCTAGATCTAGTATACCTCACTAAAGATGATTATTTTTTCTAGTTCTATCCATTTACCCATGAATTTCATGATTTAATTTTTCTTTCAGAACTGAGAAATATTTTATTTTATTAATTTACCACATTTTTAAAAACCACTTTCTGCTTCCAATTTCTGGCTGTTATGGATAGACTATTAATGGACATGGTTGAGCAAGTGTCTCTATGGTAAGATTAAACGTCATTTGTGCATAACCCCAAGAGTAGTATAGATGCATCTTGAGGTAGAGAGAGTCCCATCCTCTTGAGTAACTATCATACTATGGCACAGCAGCACACTTNCCTCTCTGGCCTTTAGTAGACACTGCCACAGGAGTTGCTATTAACACCTGGACAAAGAGACTAAAATGGTTATTTACTAACATTGAGAGTCCTTTATAATGCAGACATGGCAAAAGAAGGCACATGAGAATTCCCCTTGTCACTGCTATCAGTGCAAAACTCTAAAAAGCCTGACAATTCTAAGAGTCAATATGAACTTCAGGATATGAACAGGATAATTTAAAGAGTCAATATGAACTTCAGGATATGAGCATGATAATTCTAAGAGTCAATATGAACTTTTAGCTCATCAGGTACAAATTGCTGTCAAGCCTGACTACAAGTTGTTCTTTGAGCTCCATATGTATCCTGTGGCATCTGTGCACATATATACACAAAGACACAAAATAAATAAATAAAATGTAATTTAAAGAAGTTCCATTAAAAGACTGGTTATCAAGTGATATGAAATATGATTAACANGATATATCATAATTTAGTAACAGTTTTTAAATTTTGATAATTGTACAAAATGACAACACAGAGTCCACCAACTTTCAGTTGGATGTTTATTTTGGAACAGGAGTAGGCTTACTTCTTTGCCTCAAAAGATACACACTCTTAACCCCTTTGCTGAGCTGTTTCTTACAATATAAATGGAAAAATGTCAGAACCTTGTCATACATTATGNTCCATGCATATCATATGATTTGTGCCGTGGTGTCTGTGAACAATGAGGTTACAATTAATAGGTGGATGTGAGTGGGACAAGTGAAGTGAGGATTCAGGGAGAATGTAACGAAACAGAAAGGGGTTGGTGAAGACCTTTTCCCATTCTGTAGGCTGTTGTTTTGTCTTATTGACCATGTTCTTTGCCTTACAAAAGCTTCTCAGTTTTAATAGGTCCCATTTATTAATTGTTATATTTAGGAAGTGGTCTCCTGTACCAATGTTTTCAAGAGTACTTCCTACTTTCTCTTCTATCAAGTTCAGTATAGCTAGATTTATGTTGAGGTCTTTGATCCACTTGGACTTGAGTTTTGTACATGGCAACAGATATGGATCTACTTGCAATCTTGTACATGTTGACATCCAGTTATGCCAGCACCATTTGTTGATGATGCTTTTTTTTTTCCATTGTAGAGTTTTGGCTTCTTTGTCAAAAATTAGGTGTTCATAAGTGTGCTGATTTGTGTTAGGATCTTCAATTCAATTCCATTAGTTCACATGTCAGTTTTTATGCTAGTACCAAGCTATTTTTGTTACTATAGCTCTATAATAGAGCTTGAAGTAAGGGATCATGATGCCTCCAGAGGTTGCTTTATTGTACAAGATTCTTTTAGCTATTCTGGGTTTTTTTGTTGTTCCATATGAAGTTGAGTATTGTTCTTTCCAAGTCTGTGAAGAATTGTGTTGGGATTTTGATAGGGACTGCATTGAATTTGTAGATTGCTTTTTGTAAGATTGCCATTTTTACTATGTTAATCCTACCTATCCATGAGCATAGAAGATCTTTCCATTTTCTGATGTCTTTTTCAATTTCTTTCTTCAACGACTCAAAATTCTTAACATACAGGTCCTTCACTTGATTAGTTAGTGTTACCACAAGGCATTTTATATTATTTCTTGCTCAACATCCTTAGTCATCAGGGAAATGCAAATCAAAAGTACTCTGAGGTACCATCTTACACCTGTCAGAATGGCTAAAATCAAAAACACTGCAGACAGCTTATGTTGGAGAGGGTGTGGAGCAAGGGAAACACTCCTCCACTGTTGATGGGAGTGCAATCTTATACAGCCACTTTGGAAAGCAATATGGCAGTTTCTCAGAAAACTGGGACTCAATCTACCTCAAAACACAATAATACCACTCTTGGGCATATACCCAAGGATTGCTCAATCATACCACAAGGAAACATGCTCAACTATGTTCATAGCAGCACTATTCATAATAGCTAGAACATGGAAACAACCTAGATGCCCCTCTACTGAAGAATGGATTAAGAAAATGTGGTACATATACACGATGCAGTACTACTCAGCAGAGAAAAACAATGACCTTATGAAATTTGCAGGCAAATGGATGGAACTAGAAAATATCATGCTGACTGTGGTAACCCAGACCCAGAAGGACAAACATGGTATGTAATCACTCATAAGTGGATACTAGATGTAAAGCAAAGGATAACCAGACTGCAACCCACAGCTCCAGGGAGGACCTCAGGGAGGACACATGGAGAGTCCAGTGAGGGCCAAATGGAGGAGATCTACAGGGGAAGACTAGGTGTGAGAGGAGGTAATGGGGGCAAGGGATGGAGGATGAGAGCATAGGGGAACAGGAGGTTTGAGCTGGAACAGGGACAGAGTGGGAGAGCAAGGAAAGAGATACCATGATAAATGAAGACATCATGGGAATAGGGAAAAACAGAGTGATAGGGAGGTTCCCAGTAATCCACAAGGATGACCCCACCTTAGACTATTGGCAATAATCAAGAGGGTGCCTGAACTGGCCTACTCTAATGATCACATGGATGAATACTCTATTGNTAGACTATTGGCAATAATCAAGAGGGTGCCTGAACTGGCCTACTCTAATGATCACATGGATGAATACTCTATTGATCATCATAAAGCTCTCATCCAGAGAGTGATGGAGGCAGATATGGAGATTGATAGCCGGGCACCAGGCCAAGCTCTAGGAGTCCATTCAATGGGAGAGAGGGGGCCTTCTATGAGCAAGAGGAAAAATCATGATGGGAAGGTGTACAAAGATCACCAGCTAAACTAGTGGAGACACATTAACCTTGGACCAATAGCTGAGGAGCCCGCATGATACTGGACTGGGCCCTCTGGATAGGCGAGACAGATGTTTAGCTTGGACTGTTTGTGGGACCCCCAGACAGGCAATGAGATCGGGACCCGTTCCTGGTTCTGAACCAGATTTTTAAGCCCAGTGCCCATGGTGAGATACTTTGCACAGCCTTGGTGCAGGAAGGAGGTGCTTGGACCTGCCTAAACTGAATGTGTGCCAGGCTCTGCTGACTCCCCATGAGAGACTTTGCCTTGGAGGAGGGGTAGTGGGGGATGGGTAAGGGGGTTTGGAGGAGGGAGGAGAGGGGAATCTGTAAAAAATTTTTAAAAAGAAAAAAGTATCAGATAAGAAATAAAATATTTTTGAAAAAAAAAGGAAAAAAAGGAGAATCAGAAAGCATTCATTATCTGAAGTCTTTTCTGGTGCATTGATGAAGTCCTAAATTGAATTACATCCAGAATGTTTTGAGAATGCATTCAACATTCTTCAATTATGTGCTGTCCAGCTATTTGTTGATGGTTAAAAAAATTCAATGAGTTCATTTGTACCTCATCTTTAAAGTAATTTTGTAACATTTGACATTATTTCCTTTTAATTTTTTTTACTGCATGGTCACATGAGGTGTTTTTCTACATTTTCTAACATTTAAGTAATGCATCTTGCTCAAAATTTTCTTTTAATTTTAACTTTAGCACACTGTTAATTTGAAAAGTACTTTCAGTTTCCAATAAAATTCAATTATAACAATCAGTATTGCATGACCCCTGTGCTTAACAAGGATTTGGTAAAATAGAAATCAAAGCAAGAATATACAGAGAGTACATGAAAAGAAAATAGGCATGCTGCAAGATTGAATTCTTTCGGTGAATTTTAAGTACTTGGCCAAATATAATGATATTGTTATTAAAAGTATCATCCATATTGAAGATGCATTTTGAAAATTGTAATTACATGAATATGAACCCAAGGGTCAAATCTTGCATTGAGAATTGTATTCTTTGTTGAAAGAAAGTAATAATTCTAAAATGCTAAGAAAATATTTTTGCTGTACAAAAGGAACAGAGCCCAAGAGAATCACAAGAATCAGAGACACACTTGTTTGCTCATCCAGTAGTCCCATAAAAATACTAAACTGAAAGCTAGAATATGTTTCCAGAGAACATGATACAGACCTGTGTGTGCCCTGTGCTTGCTGCTTCAGTCTCTGTGAGTTCATACGAGCTTTGCTCAGTTGATTTAGAGGACCTTGTTCTCCTGGTGTCCTCCACCCCTTCTGGCACTTACACTCTGCCTTCTCTCCTTCGAAATTTCCTGAGCGATGAGGGGAGGGATTTGATGGAGACTTCCCATTTAGAGGTGTGTGTTTCAAGGTCTTGCTTGCTACATGATGTCTGGTTGTGGGTCTCTGTATTTGTTCTCATCTTCTGCAGGAGGAAGATTCTCTAATGATAGCTAAAAAAGGCANTGATCTATGAGTATAACAGAATATCAATAGGAGCCATTATATTACTACTTTTACTTTTTTTTAAACCAGTAATTACCCAAGCAATGCCTGGTATGGGTTCTATCTCATGGAGTGGGCCTTACTTCAAGTCAGACATGTTTTGGTTGCTCCCACAAGCTTTATGACACCATTGCCCTAGCATACTTTACAATCTAGTCATTAAAATATTTCTTAACATTTATTTATTTTTTAATAAGCATGATTATTTGGTTACTCCCAGAAGCTTTGTGACACTGTTACCATAGCATATTTTGCAATCAGGTCATTAAAATATTTCTTAACATTTATTTATTGTTTATGAGCATGATTATTTTGCCTGAATGTAGTGCATGGAGGCCAGAAGAAGGTGTCAGATCCCTTGTAATTGAAGTTACATACAGTCAGTTGTGAGCCATCACTTTAGTGCTGGAAGCAAACCTAGGTCTTTTGGAGAAATAGCCAGTGTTCTTAATCACTAAGCCATCTCTCCTGACATGACTAACTATTGTCTTTGTGAATCAACTGAATGATACACTAAGAACAAAATGTTTTCATTTAAACAAAATATCTGTGCTTTCTAGGCTTGGNCCTCATGCTTGGAAAAGCATGAATGCACAGGTTGGCTAAAGTTAGGAGTGATGATGGCATCCATAGGGGAGAATGATAGTTATCTATACTAGGGATGTCATTTTTACTCTGTGTTCTTTATCAGTGACTAATTTCAGGGAATCACTTACTGCATGGAGAAATTTGCTAATTCTTACCTTTCATCAGGAAATGAGATAATAGTAAATTCAGATATGTTTGAAATTTCATTTACTAAGAATTGGAAAGTGGGTGTCAGGATATCAGGATGTCACTATCATCAAATGATACTGGGCTCCAAAACGAAGAATGTAGCAGAGTCCTTGCCTTGATATCACACCTTATGATTTTTCTAATATAACAAAATATGATTATTTTAATGACATGTTAGATTGAGAATATCAGCNCCAAACTGGGAAGCAACTGTTTTTTAAGCATATATCTTGTGTTACCATTGAGAGTGATTGATGTCAGGGCTGATACCGCTCTGCAAGTGTTAGCACAACAAGCATTCCATTGTTATGCTGCTAAATGACTGACATTATCCGTGTTCAAAAAGAGGCAAACATCACCTGTTGAACAGAGTCACAATCAGATTACAGAACGGAAATACAGGCTTCTGAAACAATCCTATTTCCTTCACCTTAGTCACAGACATTCTGGACTTAGAGTAGGGTTCTTATGCTTAGATTTAGGAACTCTGATGCTTTTATTTCATTACATTCATCACTATTAATAAGAAAAAAAGAAAATTGAGAATAATTCCCACATGCAAGTAATTTTTTCAGCACTTAACACATGTACTATTAATTTAGTCTTTTTGTAACCACACTCTATATATTTCATTATTTTGATGAATTTTAACAAAGCTTGCTTGGTTTTATGGTAGTCTTTCCCTTTATGTTTAATTTAATTAGCTTCTCCATCAAGAAATATTTATGTATAACCATTTATGTCAGGCATTATCATAGTAGAATATCTTCTAAAGTAAGTAATAACATTTTTAAAAGCACACTGAAAATTAAATGCTTTGTACCATGTCTCATAGGAAGAAAGCAGATTAACTGTTGAACTTGGGGAAACAGGCAAGGGTGGAAAGGTGGGGACTGATACCTATAGTCGCAGGGTGGCTAATGGCCTTTACAAAAGTGGACAGCCCTCCTGCACCACACACGGTTCACTCCACTCTCCTGGGCTTCCAAGCTTGGCATTCAGGCCCCTATATTTTCTGTAGGAAAAAAAGAATCATTGAGAACACTTTTTTTATATAGGTAATTTTAAAGACCATCATTACACTGTGTGTAAAGAATGTACAGAGAAATTTGTAGGTACTTTTGAAGAACATTTAATTTGTTAATGATATGCAGCTATTTAATTTTTCCCTTTCTTATCGTAATCATTTTTTATTGTTGTTGTTTGGGGAAAAAAGTTGATCTTTTTTTGTCATCGGTGTGTCTGTAATTGTGCAGGTACACAGTTACTTCATGACAACACTGCGTCTGCATTAATAGCCACTAGTTTGTTATTCTGCAGGCTACTGAGGTTGTCACAGGAAAACAACCACACCGCAGACTGGCTCTGTGGGCAACAGGCCTCAGACACCAGTCAATGAGCGGGTTGTTGTTGTTGGGGGTGAGGGTGGCAGTGTGGGTGGCTGGGTCTCTGGTGCACTGACCTATCTGGAATAGGCTGTGCCCTGGAGGGGAATGCCACACATGTCAGCCAAGGAGTGCGCCATCCTGCCTGGGCAGGAGCTTGTGACTTCCCCAGAACCAAGCCACCCATGTGCGAGCTGACCCCTTTCTGTGTTTGTAAATCTGTAATATACCATTCTCTGTGGCCTGTTTTTCCTGGAAGAAGAAAAAAAAAGGTTTGGCAGGCCATTTTTTTTTGTACTTAAAAGTAGCCATAAGAACAATAATAAAGTGCTCTTAAACCAAAAAAAAAAGAAAGAAAGAAACTTATATAAAGAGCAAAAGTAACTGCAACATACACTCTTGTATTTTGCTCTGTCCCTCTCCACTGTGCATGTCATCCTCCAAGTGCAGACATTCTAACTGTGTTGCCATCTCATGCTTCCACTTACTCAGTCTTCATGTTTTCTACTGTCCACTGGTCAGGAAAACACATCTCATGTTGCCTTGTAGTGAGTATTCACATCCTTATACACGCACACTTTAGTTTCTTTGTTATTTGGAGAAGGTTCTTGGCTGACTTCTGGTTGCCATACATCTTCCCAGGCTCCAGTTATTCTCATATTTCTAAGCTCCCATTCCCCACCTCCTTTTCCATTGCTCTCTATAAGCTCTTTAAAGTAGGCTTTCAATTCACTCTTCTATGGGAGTCATTCTAATAAAGGGCCTTCTGTAACATGGTGACTCTACTCTATCAGTGTGCCAGGGATGATACCAGTACCATACTGTTTAATTTCTCTATCTCTGCAGTGTAACCAAAATTCAGGATGCTGACATGCCCAGCAGTGTTTTATTGTTTAAGGTGAGTTTTGCTATCCTCCATCTGTTTATGTTTCCATATGAATTTTGATTTTTTCAGTTTCTTTGAAGAATTGTGTTAGAATTTTCATGAAAATAGCATTGAATCTATACAGTACTTTTGATATTTTCACAATATTAATCCTGTTAATCCAAGAGCACCAGCCAAGAGGGCAAGAGGCTGCATTGGAGCAGTTTGTGAGGCTGGACCACTTGGAGGAAGCCACTTTGGATCAGTCTAGGATGTAGATTCTGAAGGAGCACCTTGGATGTCACATTGTAGGCTGCCTTGGAACAGTCTGCAGTTGACTTGAAATCTGCTGGGACACAAGGTAAAGTTAAGGAGTTCAGGGGAAAACTTTTATCTTGGGTGTACAATTGAAATTTCCAGGCTCATGATCCAGGTAGTTCAGGGAGGAGAATCACAAGACCAGGAGAGACAGAGAGACAGAGACAGAGACAGACAGACAGAGAGAGACACAAAGACACAAAGACAGAGAGACAGAGACAGAGAGATTCCACCCTCTGGAATAGACAGTAGGTGGGAAATGTAGGCTGTTGACTTATTCAGGAGTCTATTTGACCTGTGAGAGATGAATTCAAGTTGACTACCTGAAGCTTAAATCAAGTTTCTTTTGAGTAGCATTTACAAGTCTATACTTAGAAGACAATCCAGGGGAGTTTAAATTTTTGAGCTTGTTGACTATGACAAAAGTAACAATGCTCTATCAGTGGTAGATTAATAACTTTTTAAAACTCCATTTATTAATGTTAAAATCATGAACTTTAAAAGTTTTAATGTAACAATGTCATAGAGAGTGAAATAAATTTTAAACACTTTAATTAACTTAAATCACTTTCTTAGACCTTTATAACATATTTATACATCTTAAAATACCTCTTTAGAGCCTCACAACTTACTTAAGCTTGGAACGTTTTCTTTTCATCCAATCATTTATCATGACACACAGATGGCTGATTATTGAGAGCAGTCATTGTAAAGCAAGTCCTTTAAATAAAGGAATAGTAAATAGTTACTTTGAAACCTGTTTTGTGAGTTTATCTCTTTAAGAGTGAAGTAAGTCAGCAGGATAAACTGTGTTTGTCTTTCTCAGCAGGAGGCCTAGTAGCTCTAGAAAAGTGAAGCTGGAGGTCTGGTTTAAATGAATTAACAAGGCCACTGCAGCCTTGGGGAAGGAACTGATGTGTATGCCTTGTTAAAGCTACAGTTAATAAGTCAATATTATCAGAGATCTGATGAGGATAAATTTAGCAGAAAGTATAATCCAACTGGCCTTTATAATTGATTAAAATGCAGAGACTTAAATTACTAGCTAGACAGGTGTCCTAAGCTCCAGTGATCTTGATGGGTTCCTTGGTAAGTCTTCTGCTGTCATACAGGTCAGCATTAAATCTTCTGCACAAGACAGCATCAGCCTTTAGCTGCCAGACCCATAAGGTCTGAGAGATTTTCCTGTGAAGAAGNAACTGGGGAAAACTGATCTTACTGTGACCCAGCAGAGTCAACCCAACAGTGTCTATAGTTTAGGTAGAGCCCTGATATAGGGGGAGGAATGGGGGCAGTTCTGTCCAGTGGTTAGCACTTTACCACAATCCAGGTGGAGTCATCATGCCCCTGTGTCTTCTTCGGAGACCTTAGAATTGACTCTGGGAATTGACAGTTCTCTCTATAATGGGAAGAGTTCTCACTAAACTTTTTAACTGCCATATTCAGATCTCTGAAGAGTTTGAGGACCATCTATTAAGCATACCTAATTTTATTTTATTTTTATTTTTAACTTTTTATTGATTCTTTGTGGATTTCAAATCATGCATCCAGAACCCTCTCTTTTCCCCATCTCCTTACTTCCACNCTCTGCCCCTGCAATCTCCCTCCAAAACAAAACAAAATTTAAAATTAAACCAAAACCAACCAAACAACAAACATCTCAATGTGGAAGCTGTAGTGTGGCCCAGTGAGTCACACAATATACCATTTAGTTCATATATCTTTACTTGTAAGAATTCATTGCAGTGACTCATTTGTCTGGTTAGAGATCCCTGGTTCCTGCTACACTATAGATACTGGGCCCTTGCTGGGACTCTTCTTGGATATCCTGTTGTTGCCTTATGTCATGGAGATTCTGTAGCTTTGGATCAGTGGGTCCAGTCCCTTCACATACTCCAGCAAGTCATAGATGAGGTGGATGTCAGGGTGGGCTAACACATAGCCCTGGCTCTGGGCCTGGGTGGCAGCTGGGTTGGTCAGCCTGCCAGCTTTCCCTCATCAACACTACCAGGTCAAGCTCTCCAGCAATGCCCCAGCTAGCTCATCCACTTCAGCGGGGAACAAGGAGAAGGGCCAATTCTTCTGCTCTCACACCCTCAGGTCCAGCTCACTGGCACTCACACCACCTGAGTTAGCTCTACTGTTTTGCCTAGGCATGGTATAGGGCTTTTTCTCCTATTTGTTGATTTCATGAGTTGGTGAAAGTCAGGACAAGCTCTTCTGTTCTCACACCCCTAAAGTTGGCTCTCCCTTTTGCCACAGGTAGCAAGGGGTTGGAGGGTAGGGCATATTACTCTCACCTAGTCTACCATATTGCATATGAGGGAGGGTCCAGGGACAGCTCTCCTGCTCTATTGTCCACAGAACTGGCTCACCTGTGTCTCTGCCATACAGGGTCATCTCTAGTGTGCTCCCAGACAAGGTGCAGCGCACACTTTCCCATTGCATGTGCTTGGTAAGGGTCAGGGCCAGCTCTCCCACTCTCATGATGCAAGGGCCTGTTGTGCCCAAATTCTGATCCTCAGAGACACCACCAATGACCAGAGATATCCATAATGCAGCAGCAAGGTTTATTGCAGGCGCACAATTCAAGCCAGCCAGGAACTCGTCTGCACGCACTCATCACAGCAATGCTGGGAGGAGTTCCTGGTGGGAGTTTACAGGAATCTTTTTTTTTCCAAGACAGGGTTTCTCTGTGTAGCTTTGCGCCTTTCCTGGAACTCACTCGGTAGACCAGGCTGGCCTCGAACTCACAGATATCCGCCTGCCTCTGCCTCCCTACAGGAATCTTTTTTTTTTATTAAAATGTTTGATATACAACTGCAGGAGAGATAATATACAGATAGTTTGAACATAAATACAAGTTACAAATTCTTATCCTAATAGTGAAATGTTTCACTAAAGCTTACCCAGTGACTGGGCAAAACCCAAACTTATTTTATGCTANAGTCATCCTAGGGTCCTTCCTGCTAGGTAGCCTCCCTGGATCTGTGGGTTGCAGAGTGATTGTCCTTTGGTTTATATCTAGTATCCACCTATTAGTGAGTACATACCATATTTGTCCTTCTGAGTCTGGGTTACCTCACTCAGGATGATATTTTCTAGTTCCATCCATTTGCCTGCAAATATCATATGGTCATTGTTTTTCTCTGCTGAGTAGTACTCCATTGTGTATATGTACCACATTTTCTTAATCCATTCTTCAGTTGATGGGCATCTAGGTTGTTTCCAGGTTCTGGCTATTACAAATAATGATGCTATGAACATAGTTGAACATGTATCTTTGCGGTATGAATGAGCATTCCTTGGGTATATACCCAAGAGTGGTATCACTGGGTCTTGAGGAAGATTCATTCCCAATTTTCTGAGAAACCGCCATACTGATTTCCACAGTGGTTGTACAAGTTTGCACTCCCACCAACAGTGGAGGAGTGTTCCTCTTACTCCACATCCTCTCCAGCATAGACTGTCATCAGTGTTTTTAATCATAGCCATTCTGACAGGTGTAAGNTGGTATCTCAGAGTCATTTTGATTTGCATTTCCCTGATGACTAAGGATGTTGAGCATTTCCTTAAATGTCTTTCAGCCATTTGAGATTCTTTTTTTAAGAATTCTCTGTTTAGCTCCCTACAGGAATCTTTTAAAGGCAAAAACCACAAACGAGGTTACTAGGGCGAGCNTAGGGTATAACGGCTCCTGATTGGTTATCAGGTTCATGTTGCTGGGGTCTTAGCAANCTCCTTGCCTAACTNNGCATGAGGTAAAGGATGTGGGGAGCTGTCCTGTGTTTCTATTGGTGGGCTGATGTACTGGAACATTTTGTGGTTAGACCTCGAGACCAGATGTGCTTACAAGATATCATGGGTTTTGACTATTTTAAAACATGTTTGTGCTGACTTGGGCTGGTGGAATTTTTCAACTTTTAGATCTCATACACTACTTGGCGTCTCTGACTTGGGCCCGGGTCTCACATCCCCCCCTTNTCTTGTTCCTGAGGGAGCCAATCATGGATCTTTAATCCCTAATTACCATCTCATAAGAATCCTGAGCACTTCTCTCCGGGGAAGTGTACCTTTCATTGATAGCCTCGTAGATAATGTTCACAGGGGTGTAACTCCTCTGGACCATAAGCTGGATGGTCCCAAGTCTCTGCTTTATAAATTGTACTAGTTTATTAAGAATGCATTGTCCAAAGATAAACAGCATGGTGAGGATTACAGCTGGCCCCAGTAAACTGGAAATTATGGTGGTCAACCAGGGGGACCTTTCAAACAGTTGTTGGTACCAGGNGTTTTGCTGATCTTTCTGTCTGTCTTCTATACCCTTATGGATCTTATTTAGATTTTTTGTGACTACCCCTGAATGGTTGATATAGAAGCAACACTTCTTTCCTAGTGTCTTACATAATCCCCTTTGTAAGAACAACAGTTCTAATCCTCTTCGATTTTGTAAGGCCAGTTGNGCTAGTGAGTCAAGAGATTTTTGGTGGAACCTGACAGAGGTTTCTAATTTTTCTAGGTTTATGTCCATCAAGTATCTTAACTCTTGGTACTTATGTTGCTGTAATACAATAGAAGTGGCCCCCAACTCAACCCCAGTGGTCCCCAGCCCGAGGAGTGTGGTCACTGCCAGGGCTGCCGTTGGCTCCCTTTTTGACTGGGGGCTTGATTGGGCCACCATTTCCTCATTGTCGTGGTAGAGCACATGGGGGCGCATCAATACCAATGCACAAAAATCGTTCCACAGCACCAAGAGTTCAGTAGAAATGCAAGGGGACAATCCAGTCTGGTGACAGAGCCAATACAAGCCTGCATCCTTAGGTCTTAGCCAGAGTGAAGTGGCATTTACCTCATGGCACTTATCCCAGTGTTCATCTGGGGCCTCCTCTGGTATGTTACAGGTCATATTCATGACAACTAGGGGGAAAGAGAGCCCTGTGTGGTCCTCTATAGCTGGATTACCTCATCACATTTAGAGGGGTTACTCTCTGTCCAAAATTGTCCTTTTACACCCACCATCTCAAAGAAAGGGGANACCTATGCAAACATCTAGCAGGAGGTGGTGAGATCTGGCCGGGAATAATTCAAAGCTAAAAATGCCATTTGCACTGCCAACAGGGCAAGTCCTTCATCTTCCGGCAGTCTGTGAGGCCTGAAAGGGGCTCGGGCTTTGGGGGTGTCAGGATAGGTAGGGGTGGTGAGATAAATAGCCAGTCCTGGGGTTGGCTGTGTTGAGGGCATCATGACCTGGGGATGGATACCAGGCTGTGTAAGTCCTACTATCTCAGGTTCCTGAGAGGGCCGCACAGTTCTCCTTACTGAGAAGAGCAAACCCGAGTCGTGCCCACTTTGGTATAGCCCAAGCCCNACATACACCCCACATCCCTTGAAGGCCTTCCTCCCAGGCTTGGTAATAGTTACCTGGACTGGGTTACACCTATATTTGGAGCAGTGGCCATACAGGAGGTTGGTTGCCAAGGTGGGTCTGATGGACCCGTTGAACTTTGAGGTTACCTCGTTGTTGTATCCAGTGACCTGTCCCAGTCTGCTCACATCCCCACTTGGCACAGTAATAGTCATTCGTGNCCCCACACTTAGTTACCTCCTCTGCAGTCCTATTGCTCCCCGGGCACACATAGAAGGAAGTGTCCTGGAGTGGGGCCATTTTCAACACGTGAACATCCGGGACTTTTCGGGTCTCCCACCAAAGGGAGGGTACAACCACAGTTTCTGTCACATTCTGGTCACCCCTCATGGGCAGGGATCCAGTCCCCAACATCCCAAGAGCCTCTGCCCATGTCACAAAGGTCAAAGTAGAGCTCAGGCCACCAGACCCCGGGGGCAGTCTCGAGGGTGGTGCTGTTAAGGATCTCTCCATTCTCCATGTTAATCACCACCCAGGTCACCTGTTGGGGCTGGTGGGGATTTCTAACAGCTCCACTCACTGTTTACGGGATTATCATCAGGCACAGTAGTAGGGTGGGGACCATGGCGCTGGAGTCTAAGCTTCAAGGGGTTGGTCGGGTCCGGTCTCTCAACCCACTGTCTTTCAGCCATTGGGTCAGGAACAGATCACATGTGGGAGTGGTGGATCCATGAGGCAATTCCGTCCACTTTAAGTGTGGTGGGAGTGGAGAAGATGACTAGGAACAGTCCCTTCCACCTGGGCTCGAAGCTGTGAGCCTTAGGTGGGGAGGGGGATGAATAAACAGCCTTTAACTGGGGCCATATATCAGTTTGTATCTGAGACATGAGTTGCAGACTCTTGATGAGGTCTACATCATCCATCTGCACCACCAGGTCTGTTTGCAGCCTAGGTACAAGGTGAGGTGGTTGTCCATACATAATTTCAAAAGGGCTAAGTCCCAATTGATAGGGGGAGTTCCTCACTCAGAACAAAGCTCAGGGGAGGAGATCTATCCATCCATCACTGGCCTCTAAGTCTAATTTAATAAGGGTATCCTTTAGGGTCTGATTTATTCTTTCAATTTGTCCAGAGCTCTGGGGCCTATATGTGCAATGTAATTTCCACTCAGCTCCCAGTGTGGTGGCTATGCCCTTACTTACCTGTGAGATGAAGGCAGGACCATTGTCTGATCCAATCTTGTGCAGGAAGCCAAACCTGGGGAGAATTTCCTCAAGTATTATTTTTGCTACTACGCTGGCCATCTCATATTTTGTGGGGTAGCCTTCAATCCATCCAGAAAAAGTATCTATAAAGACTAACAAATATTTATATCCATACTTGCCTGGTTTGATCTCTGTGAAGTCTACCTCCTAGTACATACCTTGGCGGGTGCCTCTTAGGCAGATGCCTTTTTCCCCTTTTGCTTTGTATACATTCACTAGCTGACATGCTTTGCACTCAGTCACAATTTGGTCAATGAGGTGGCTGGTCTGCCAGATTTTTAATGGTGACTCAGAAATCAGCTCTTTGAGTTTTCCTGTTCCCAAATGGGAGACCTGATGGATTCTCTGAAGCATATGTTTCCCGAGTAGCCTTGGGAGGAGCACTTTCCCTATAGGGAGCTACCACTAGCCATACTTTTTGTGCACTCCTTTCACTTGCGTTGCCCAGACTTCTTCATCTGAATTGTAGTGTGGCTGAAGAGGGAGGCCGAGGGGGCTGGGGTCTGCCAGAACTGGTAGAGCTACTGCAGTCTCAGTCAAAGCTACCTCCTTCACTATTTGATCTGCCAAACTGTTTCCCTTTGAGATGGCATCCGTCCACCTCTGGTGGCTCGGGCAATGTATAACTGCTAGTTTCTTGAGCCCTATCTCCATGTATATTGCCCCATGGATATGTAGGGTAGCAAAGGCATACCTGCTGTCCACGTAGATGTTGACCTCTTTGTCTTTGCCCAGGCACAAGACCTTTATCAATGCTATCAGCTTAGCTTTCTGTGTCCAGGTGCCAGAGGGCAGAGCTTCTGCCCAAACCACCANATCCACTGTTGTCACCTAAGCCCCAGTGTACCTGTGTCCATCTTGTACAAAACTGCTCCTGTCTTTGAACCAGGTCTCTTCTGCATCAGTCAGTGGTACATCATGGAGGTCGAATTGGACACAGTGAACTTGGGCTAGGATTCCTGCACAGTCATGAAATGGGGCCTCCAGGTCTGGGTCTGACATCAGGGTAGCTGGATTTAGGGCAGTCGGTACCTGGAACATTATTCTGGCAGGGTTCAAAAGTAAGGCCTGATAATGAATCACCCTGGCATTGCTCATCCATTGGTCAGGGGGTTGCTCCATGACTTTATCCAGGGCATGGGGGGGGTGGGTATCAGAGTTAGTTTGTCAGCATCTCTGACAAGCAAAAGACACAGCTGCAATAATGTGCAGGCATGGGGGCCACCCGGCTGCTACGAGATCTAGTTTCTTTGACAAATAGGCCACTGGCCTCCTCCACAGCCTGATATTCTGAGTCAGGATCCCTTTGGCTATTCCTCCTTTTTCATCCACAAAGAGGGAAAAAGGCTTGTTAACATCAGGGAGCCCCAAGGCTGGGGCTTCTAGCAGCTTTTGCTTAACGGTGTGGAAAGCAGTCTGCCTCTCTGGGCTCCAGGTCAAGGTCTGCTCTTTTGTGGCCTCATAGAGGGAATGGGTGATTTCAGTGTACCCTAGAATCCAGAGCCTGCAGAATCCTGCAGAGCCCAGGAATTCCCTGACTTGTTTGACTGTCTTGGGCACAGGGATTTTTAGCATAATCTCTTTCCTGGCCCCCGAGAGCCACTGTCACCCTCCCTCCAGCACATATCCAAGGTAGGTTACTTGCTTCCTGCATATCTGAGCCTTTTTGACTGAGGTCCAGTAGCCTAATGTCACCAAAGTCTCTAGGAGGTCCCTTGTTTCACTAAAGCATTCTCCTTAGACTTGGCAGCCACCAGTATATCATCTACATATTGCAGGAGGGAGATGTAAGGATTCTGGGTATGATACTCACTCAGGTCCTCATGGAGGGCTTCATCAAATATGGTGGGGGAGTTTTTAAACCCCTGTGGCAGCCTGGTCCAGGTCAATTGTCCACTTACCCTGATTTCCGGATCACGCCACTTGAAAGCAAAATACTCTTGTCTGTGCGNGGAAAGTGGAAGACTAAAGAAAGCATCTTTTAAATAAAAAACTGTGTACCATTTATTCTCCAGGGGAAGCATACTCAACAAGGTGTAAGGGTTAGGTACTGTGGGGTGAATGTCCATCACCCTTTTGTTAACTTCCCAGAGGTCCTGGACAAGATGGTAATCATTTGTGTGTGGCTTTTTGACCAGCAGGAGAGGTGTATTATATGCAGACCTGACGGGGCAGAGGACCCCTTTCTGGAGGAGCCATCTTATGGGCGGGGTGATTTGATGGGAATGCCTTTCTGAAAATGTGTTGCTCTGATTGGTTGATAGATAAAGCTGTTTAGCCAATGATGAGGCAGAATAAGGTTAGGCGGGACATTCGAACTAGGGGGAGAGAGAAAGAAAGCAGAGCTGGGCAGACGCCATTCTGCCATCTAGAGAAAGCATGTAACCACACACAGGTAAAGCCACGTGGAACACGTGGAGAAATAGATTTATAAAATGGGTTAATTTAAGAGGTAAGAGCTAGCTAGCAAAAAGCCTGCCATGGCCATAGTTTAAAAATGATATAAGCCTCTGTGTGTTTACTTGGGTCTAAGCGGCCATGGGACCCGGGCAGAACTGGGCAAACTTTCGCTTACAAATGGCACCCATACATGGTGGCAAGAATTTCCACCTAAAACTTGAGTAAAAAAAAAATTCTAAAATTGAGCTATAAACAGCTTTCTACTTAATGTCTCATGCGGGCTGTGAGACGCCACAACATTCGGGCTTGAGCATATCATGGCGGATTCCTGCCATGGTACACAGTGGTGTCTGCAAACCACACAGTACTCTGCATGGTGGATTTAGCTTTTGCTAGCTTAAAAAAAAAAGGTTCCTGGACTACATGCTGCTGGATTGGAGACATAGACCCACTGTTTCCCAGATTCAACAGTGAAGATGGTTTCACCAGAGCTGGCGATAAATGTACTTCTGCCATATTAAAAAGCTAAAGTGGATGGAGTCACAGTCAAGGCTGCTGCTTCTGTCCTACTCACTGCAGTTTAAAGCAATAGATTCACAATAACACAGATTCAGATGTAATAAGACTAAATGGTTTACAATGTGTGTTAAAAATGTATGTAGGCTTGGGAGAGAAATAAAAAGGAGTATATACAGTTATATAAGAAAATAGTTTTTAAAAATAAAGTCTTTAAAGAGACAGTAAAGGTAATATAAAAAATAAGCCANNTAAAGATGGATANTACACAGAGAATCTGGATTGTGTTGTCTTTGGGATTTTTAACTGTAGAGAGACATTTGATTGTAAAAGCTGC
>LZPO01008835.1:0-21572 GCA_001675575.1 Neotoma lepida | reverse complement strand
CAGATGTCTCTATCATTCTAGATTTTTGGAAGTTGCTTACAATATTCTTCCTGTTTACTTAGGTAATATATTCTTCTGAGGTCTTGATGTAGTTGAAGATGAGATAGTTATAATTATAGTTTTCCTTAGTTAGAATAAAAAATAAATATAAAACTTTAGACTTAAAGATATAAGATAAAATATTTTCTTTATTTTTGCCAGATACAAATAGATATCGTAATTGTAATTCTTGCTAGATAATTGTTTTGTTTTATGTAATTTTACTATNTTAAAGTTAAAACCTTCCTTTTAAATAGAAAGAAAAGGGGAGATGATGGGAATGTCTTTCTGAAAATGTGTTGCTCTGATTGATTGATAAATAAAGCTGTTTGGCCAATGGTGAGGCAGAATAAGGTTAGGCGGGAGATTCGGAGGGGAAACAGAAAAGCAGAGTGAGGAGACGCCATTTTGCCATCTAGAGAATAGCATGTAACGGCACACAGGTAAAGCCACGTGGGACACGTGGCGACATAGATTATAAAAAGGGGTTAATTTAAGATGTGGGAGCTAGCTAGCTAGAAGCCTGCCACGGCCATGGTTTGAAAAATGATATGAGCCTCTGTGTGCTTACTGGGGTCAAAGCGGCTGTGGGAGCCGGGCTGGACTGGACAAACTTTCTACTACAAGTGATAATTTTTGTTGGCCTTTCGTTCCCAACTGAAAATACAGTTCTGGAACCTTGAGGGGCTCATGCAAATCTCTATTGCACCTCAGTCAGTGGAGGCATGCCCTGAGGTAGGTGAAAAGACAGACAGAGATACACAATTCCCACCCTAGAGAACAGCCACGTAGGAGGAAATTGCTTCATAGCGTGTTGTTGTGACAGTGGTTTCTATGATTTACATATGCCCCTTTCTAGTGGTATGAACTCACTTCCCATTATAGTAGTAGTAAGAGGGAAAGAAAGGCTTTTGGAGATTGATTAAGTCGTGAGCCCCACCTTTTCCAGTGGATGAGAGCCTCCTAAAAGGCTTGAGAAAACTAGATGAAGCCCCGTTGCCCCCCTCCCTTCTGCATTGTGAAGATTCAGCAAGAAAAGCCTCATCAGGAAGCAAATGCTGACTCCTTGTTCATTAACTTCTCTGATGGGGCATTATAAAAATAAATCTCCTTTCTTTATAAAATACCCAGTCAGTGGTATTTTGTTATATCCAGTATCTTCTTAAGATTTTGATTTGCATTTTTCTACTGATCAGTGAAATCAAGCATTTTTGTTGTTGAGTTGTAGTTCTTTTTACATTCTAAATATTAATACCTTATTGGGTAGAAAACAATATTTACTTCCATTTGCATATATATTTTATTTTACATAATTATTTGTTCAATTTATTTTTGAATATAACAAATTAAAATATAATAGATAAAGCAAAAATTATCACTTTGAAATTGAACAAGACAAACCAACAGAAGACACAGGAATCAGAGACCCACTTATTTTCACATGCAGGAATCCCATAAAAACATTAAACTCGAAGCCATAATATATACACAGAGGACCTGGTGCAGATCCATGCAGGCCCTGTAGCATTATACTGCTTCAGTCTCTGTGAGTTCGTACAAGCTTTGCTCACATTGGTTTAGAGGGCTTCTTTCCTTGGTGTCTTCTCGCCTCTGGCTCTTACACTCTTTCTCCCTCCTCCACTGTAGGGCTCCCTGAGCTCTGAGGGGAGGAATTTGATGGAGACATTCCATTTAGGGTTGAGTCTTTCAAGGTCTCTCACTCTCTGCATATTGTCGGACTGTGGGTCTCTGTATTTGTTGCCATCTGCTGCAGGAGGAAGCTTCTCTGATGATGGTTGCACAAGGCACTTATCTGTGAGTATAGCAGAATGTCATTAGGAGTCATTTTATAACTTTTTTTCTTCTTTTTTTTAAGACCAGTAGTATTTGGTTTTACCCTTGGTCCCTGGGATATCTAGTCTCTATTTCTTAGTTACCCAAGCAGTGTCAGATATGAACTCTGTCTTGTGGGTGACCCTTAAGTCAAATCAGCTATTGGTTGGTCACTCCCACAAGCTTTGTGCCACCATTGTCCTAGCATGTCTTGCAGGCAGGACAGCATTGTAGATCAAAGGTTTGTAGCTGGCTTGGTGTTTCTGTTTCTCTTTTGGTAGCCTGCAACGTACTTCACTGTACCAAAGATGCTAGAAAGTAGGAGTGAAGGCTCTGTGTAGGCACCAGCTCAAATTCTCCATGTTTCATGAGTTGTGTAGGTGTTGTCTTCAGCAATGAGACCTTGCTGTCAGTTTGTGGAGAACAAACTATTGTCTTGGCAACAGTCTGGGTTGTGTGATGAGATGTAACCTAATCCCAGTACTGGAATCTTCATTTGTCAATGAAAGATGTCTAGCTGGGACTCTGTCTCCCCCATTACTTAAAAATTTCATTTATATCCCCTTCATATATGTAGATATTTTAGAAAGTTTCTACTGTATTCAGTTCCCATAGTACCCCTCAAATGTCCCTTAATTTTAGCTGTCCCTTCCCATATTCCCCCCTTCAACTCCTTTTCCCTCCCCCACTCACTTGATTCTCCCATTTCAGCCCTCTGTTCATCCATGATTATCTATTCTATTTCTCTTTCCTACTGAGATCTCCCTGTGCCCTCTTGTCCTGTACTCTGTACTTTCCCTCTGTGGTTCTACAGGTTGTAGCTTGTCTGTCTTTGACTTAACAGCTAATATCCACATATAACTGAATATATACCATATTTATCTTTCTGAATCTGGGATATCTCACTCAGGATGATTTTTTCTAGCTCCATCCACTTGCCTGCAAATTTCATGATGTTATTATTATTTTTTTAATAGCTGAGTAATACTCCATTGTGTAAATGTATCACATTTTCTTTAACCATTCTTCTGTTGAGGAATGTATGTGTTGTTTCCAATTTGTAGCTATTGTGGATAGAGTATTAATGAACATGGTTGAACAATCGACTCTACGGTAGGATGGAGCGTCCTCTAGGTACTTGCCCGAGAGTGGTATAGCTGGGTCTTCAGGTAGATCGAGTCCCAGTTTTCTGAGGCGCCACCACAGTGATTTCCATAGTGGCTGTATAACTTTGCACTCCCCTCAGCAATGGATGAGTGTTCTCCTTACTCCACATCCTCTCCATCATGAGCTGTCACTTGTGTTATTGATCTTAGCCATTCTGATAGGTGTAAGATGGAATCTCAGAGTTGTTTTGATTTGTTTTTCCCAGATGGCTAAGGAGGAACATTTCTTTAAATGTTTCTCAGCCATTTGAGATTCCTTTGCTGAGAATTCTCTGTTTAAATCCATACCTTATTTTTTTCAGTTGGGATATTTGTTTTCTTGATATTTATTTTTTGAGTTCTTTGTATATTTTTGTTACTAGCCTTCTATCGGATGTGGAGTTGGTAAAAAAAATCTTTTTCCATTCTGTAGGCAGCTGCTTTGTCCTACTAATGGTGTCCTTTGCCTTACAAAAGTTTTTCAGTTTCATGAGGTCCCATTTATTATCTGTTGATCTTAGTGCCTGTACTATTGGTGTTCTATGCAAAAAGTCTTCTCCTATGCCAACGATTTCAAGGTTATTTCCCACTGTCTCTTCTATCATATTTACTGTATCTGGTTTTATGCTGAGGTCTTTCATCCACTTGGAGTTAAGTTTTGTGAAGGGTAATAAGTATGAACCTGTTTGGATTCTTCTACATGCAGCTGTCCAGTTTGACCAGCACCATTTGTTGAGGAAGCTATCTTATTGCCAGCGTGTAGTTCTGGCTTCTTTATAAAAAATCAGGCATTCGTATATGTGTGGATTCATTTGATTCGACCGATCAATTGTCCACTTTTGTGCCAATACCATGCTATTTTTATTTCTATAGTTCTGTAGTACAACTTGAAATCAGAAATAGTGAGACCTCTAGCAGTTCTTTTAGAATTCAGGATTGTTTTTAGCAATCCTGTGGGTTTTGTGTGTGTGTGTGTGTGTGTGTGTGTGTGTTTCCATATGAAGCTGAGGATTGTCCTTTTAAGATCTGTGAAGAATTGTGTTGGAATTTTAATGGGGTATGCTTTGAATTTGTAGATTGATTTTTATATGATGGTCATTTTTACTACGTTAATTCTACCAATCTATGAGCATGGGAGAGGCTTTCCATCTTCTGATATCTTCTTCAATTTATTTTTCAATGACTTACGGTTTTTATCATATAAGTCTTTCATTTGCTTGGCTAGAGTTACTTCCAAGATATTTTATTTGAGACTATTGTGAAAGATGTTGTTTCCTTGATTTCTTTCTCGGTTTGTTTGTCATTTGTATATAAGACAGCTACTGATTTTTTTGAGTTAATTTTGTATCCAGCTACTTTGCTAAAAGTCTTTATCAACTGTAGGAGTTTTCTGATGGTATTTTTAGGGTCACTCATGTATACAATCATATTATCTGCAAATAAAGATATTTTGACTTATCCCCTTAGAATTTGTATTCTCTTGATCTCCAGTTGTCTTACTGCTTTAATTAAGATATCAGAGATAGGGAGAGAGTGGACAACCTTGTCTTATTCTTGACTTTAGTGGTATTACTTTGAGCTTCTCTCTATTTAATTAGATGCTGTCTATGGGCTTGATGTAAATTGCCTTTACTATGTTGAACTATGTCCCTTGTATCCCTAATCTCTCCAGGACTTTTTATTATGAAAGGGTGTTGGATTTTGTCAAAGGCCTTTTCTGTATCTAATGATATGATCATGTGGTTTTTGTCTTTCAGTTTGTTTATATTTATTGATTTACCTATGTTGAACCATCCCTGGATCTCTGGAATGAAGCCAACTTGATTATGATGGATAATCTTTTTGGTGTGTTCTTGGATTAGTATTTTTGCATCTATGTTCATAAAGAAAATTGGTCAGTAATTCTCTTTCTTTGTTGGGTCTTTATGTGGTTCAGGTGTCAGGCTAATGGTGGCCTCATAAAATGAATTGGGCAATGTTCCTTCTGCTTTTATTTTGTGGAATAATTTGTGAAGTATTGGTGTTAACTCTTCTTTGAAACTTTGATAGATCTTTGCTAAGATCATCTAGACCTGGGGTCTTTTTGGTTGGGAAAATTTTAATGATTGCTTCTGTTTTACCAGGGCTTATAAGTCTATTTAAGTTGTTTATCTGATCTTGATTTAACTTTGGTAAGTGATACCTATTGAGAAAATTATCCATTTCTTTCAGATTTTCCAACTTGGTGGACTACGGGTTTTTAAAGTATGTCCTTATGATTCTCTAGATTTCCTTAGTGTCTGTTGTTATGTTCCACTATTTGTTTCTGATTTTATTAATTTGCATATTCTCTCTTTGACTTCTAGTTAGTTTGGATAAGGGCTTGTCAATCTTGTTGATTTTCTCAAAGAACCAACTCCTTCTTTCAGTGATCCTTCATGTTGTTCTCTGTTTCTATTTTATTGATGTTAGCCCTCAGTTTTGTTATTTCTTGCCACCTACTCCTCTTGAGTGTGATTACTTCTTTTGGTTCCAGAGCTTTTAGGTGTACTATAAAGTTGCTAGTATGAGATGTCTCCAATTTTTTTATGTGGTCACTTAGTGCTATGATCTTTCCTCTTATCCCCACTTTCATTGTGTCTCATAAGTTTGGATATTCTGTGTATTCATTTTCATTGAATTCTATAAAATCTTTAATTTCTTTCTGTATTTCTGTCTTGACCCACTTTTCATTCAGTAGAGAGTTGTTCAGTTTCTCTGAGTTTGTAATCTTTCTGCTGTTTCTGAAATCCAGCTTTAATCTGTGGTGGTCTGATAGGATGCAGGTTGTTATTTCAATTTTCTTGTTTTGTTGAGACTTGTTTTGTGTCCATGTATGTGGTCAGTTTTGGAGAAAATTCCATGAGGTGCAGAGAAAAAGGTATATTCTTTTGTGTTTGGGTGAAATGTTCTGTAAATATCTGTTAGGTTCTAGTTAGCTCTGGTATTTTTCTCTTTAGTTTTTGTCTGGTTGCCCTCTCCATTGGTGAGAGTGGGGTATTGATATCTTGCACTATCAGTGTGTGAGGGTCAATATGTGATTTGAGCTCTAGTAGTTTTTCTTTTACAAACTTGGGTGCCCTTATGTTTGGGGCATAGAGGTTAAGAAATGAAAGATTATCTTGGTGGATTTTTCTTGTAATGAGTATGTAGTGTACTTCCCTATCTTTTTTGATTAGTTATGATTTGAAGTCTGTTTTGTTAGATATTAAAATGATTATACAAGCTTGCTTGTTAGGTTTATTTGCTTGGAATATCTTTTTCTAACCCCTTACCCTGAGGTAATGTTTATCCTTGATGTTGAGGTGACTTTCTTGAATACAGTAGAAGGATGGATCCTGCTTTCCCATCCATTCTGTTAGTCTGTGTCTTTTTATTTGGGAATTGAGACTACTGATAATGATAGAGATCAGTGACCAATGATAGTTGATTCCAAATATATTGTTGTTGTTATTGTTGTTGTTGTTGTGTGTGTGTGTATATGTGTGTGTGTGTGCTTTCCTTCTTTTGATTTTACTGGTGTGAGATTATTTATTTCCTGTGTTTTCATATGTATAGTTAATCTCCTTAGGTTCAAGTTTTCCTTCTAGCATTTTATGTAGGGCTGGATTTATAGATATATATTAAATTTTTCTTTACATGGAATATCTTATTTTCTCCATCTATGGTGAAAGTTTTGCTAAGTATAGTAGTCTGGGCTGGCATCTGTGGTCTCTTAGAGTCTGCAGCACATCTATCACATTTGTCCATGCCCTTCTGAGTCTCTAATGAGAAGTCAGGTGTAATTCGTGTCTTTTCTTTTCTTTTTTCTTTTTCTTTTTTGTCTTTTCAGACAAGGTTTCTTTGTGTAGCTTTGGCTGTCCTAGAACTAGCTCTGTAGACAAGGCTGGCCTAGGACTCACAGAGATCTTCCTGCCTCTGCCTCCCTAATGCTGGGATTAAAGGCGTGTGCCCCCACGGCCCAGCAGAAGACAGGTGTGATTCTAATAGCTCTTCTTTATATGTTACTTGGGCATTTTCTCTTGCAGCTTTTAATATTCTTTCTTTGTTCTATATATTTAGTGTTTTGATTGTTATGTGGAGAGGGGAATTTCTTTTCTGGTCCAATCTATTTGATATTCTGTACGTTTCTTGTACCTTTATAGACATTTCCTTCTTTAGGTCAGGGAAATTCTAGATTGTGTTGAAAACATATTATGAGTCTTTGAGCTGTTTTGTTCTCCTTTCTGTATTCCTATTATTCTTAGGTTTGGTCTTTTCACACTGTTACAGATTTCCTGGATGTTGTGTGCCAGGAGTTTTTTAGATTTAACATTTTCTTTGATAGAGGTATCCATTTCTTCTATTGTATCTACAACGCCTGAGATTCTATCTTTCATTTTGTGTATTCTGTTGGTAAAGCTTGCCTCTGTAGTTTTTGTTCACATTTCTAAATTTTTCATTTTCAGATTTTCCTTGGTTTGTGTTTTCTTTATTGCTTCTATTTCCATTTTCAGATTTTAAACAGTTTTATTTGTTTCCTTTAGTGTTTGTTTCTTTCTTGGCTTTATTTAAGGCATTTACTGGTTTACTCCAATTTTTTGTGTTTTTTTAGCTTTCTTGTTAGGATTTATTGATTTCTTTCAAATTTTTGTTTGTGTTCTCTTGGCTTTCTTTAAGGGATTTATTCATTTACTCCAGTCGTTTGTTTGTGTTTTCCTGGGTTTCCTTAAGGAATTGATTCATTTCCTCTTTTAGGACCTATATCATATACTTGGCTTTAAGGTCTTTTTCTTGTGCTTTGGCTATGTTAGAATATCCAGGGTCTGCTATGGTAGGATAGTTGAGCTATAGTGAAGACATATCACGCTGGTTGTTGTTGATTGCGTTTGTATGCTGGCATTTCATCATCTAGGTTTGGGATGATTAAAGGTCTAGTTGCTGACTTCCAGATTTGTCTTTGTTGGGTAGGTATTTTGTTCATTGTTTTCTGTTTACCTTCTGGATTTTCAGAGAGTGTGAGGGCTGTGTGTTGCCTGTTTTCCTTGCCTGTTGAACTGGCGTGTTAACAGGGAATGCTTACTGATGTTGGAGGCTGGGATACTGGGATGAGTTGGAGGAAGAAAGGTTGGAGAAGAAGGTCTTTGTGACCCATTGGGGATGGGGTCAGAGAGGGACAGGAGACCTCAGCAGATTTCCAACTACAGAGCTTGGGATGAGATGAGGGAGGAGCTGTCCTTGGGTTGGCAGGGGGTGCCTGCTTGGGTTGGGATCTGGGACATAGCCACAAGCGGGATAAGGGAAGTTATGAGGGGATGGTTTGTGGGATCTACAGGAGATGTGGGCAGGTGTAAGGGAAGGCTGCAGCTGGTGTTCTGTTGCAGTGCTAGGGACAAGACTGGGCCATTGGATCTGGGGGAACAGAGAGCAAGGAGAAGGTCTGTGGGCAGTCTACCTGGTTTTCTGGCCTGTGTCCAGAATTAACCTCTTATGACCTGATTTCTGTAGGGTCTTAATTCCCAGTCATCTTCAAAGCACAACTCCCCTAAAGGTGGTCAGGTCTCCTTTTGTAACAGGACATTGATTTTTCAAGAAAAATTGGCATCTTTGGCACAAAGAGCAGCATTGGGGACTCGTGAATGGCATGTTATGTAGTAGGACAATTTGGTCAACAGGGACGATTCATTGTTTCCTATGACTAGATCCTACATAGTGTTCAGCAATCCCCAACCTATTAAGAAAGCTTCACCCATTTTAACATCTGTCTTCACCTGAGCTCTTGCTCTCCTTTTCCTCCAACTTCTTAGAGAACATGATGTAGAATCATTCTCTGCTGGGAGAATCAAACACTTGTAAAAGCAAGTTAATGAACATATTTTTGTATTGTGCTCAGATGGTACATGTAATGTAGACCCAACAGACCTTGTTGAATTTCTGACTTAATTTTACAAGTGAAAGAAGCCATGGCTCATTATGATTGGGTGGAATTGAACTGTTATGCTTTGGTTATTTTTAATCAACATTTTACTCTAAAAAGATCATTTCAGATTATATTTAAATGGAAAAAATATTAAAGGTCAAGACCTTGACTTCTTCAGAATAGATTGTCAAGTATAGTTTAATCTCCAGGCTTTGACTGAATCTAAAATTAATGTGAGCATCTGAAGAGGTCATTCACCAAAGAAAATTAAAGTTGTAATTTAAAATAGAGATTTTGGAAGCAGCACAATTTAACTTGTTTTCCTCTGTTGAATAATTTAATTCCTATGAAGGTTTCCCTTACATGTAAATGCTCTTTTATTTACGATAATAATATACATGAAGAAATGTGTATGTGTGTGTGTGTGTGTGTGTGTATGTGTGTGTGTGTCCTTCCCTTAAATAACTTACCAACTGCTCTGTCATCTTCAATCCTTACTGTTTCATGCCAAGAAATGACTTCATAGCTTCAGAGAATGAGATAAAGAGGCTCAGAGGTTTCAAATCTCAAATTCCACTTTTTCATTGCATGTCTGTTTTCCTTGGTGTAAGAGACAGTGTTGAAGTTAAAACTGTCTAAGAGACAGCTTCACGGTTAGAGACATACATGTGCATTCTTTTTCTTTTTAAAACTTCTTTTGTGTGTGTTTGTGCATGGGAGTGCATGCTTTCCCATGCCACAGCATGTTTGTAGAGGCCAGAGGATGAGCTAGGGTATTGCTTGTTGCTCCTTGCCTTCTACCAGGATCTCTTGCCATTTGCTGCTGCATGCATCAGGCTAGCTGGCTCCCAAGCTTCCGACACTCCCCTGCCTTCACCTTCCATCTTGCCATGGGAACATTGGAATTGCAGACATGAGCTTTTATATGGGCCGTGGAGATTTGAACTAAGGTCCTCATGCTAGTGTGGAAAGCACTTTACCCACCTATTTCCCAAATTGAAATTAGTTTTCATTTTATTATACTTATTTTATGTGTGTGAGTGCTTGTCTGCGTGTATGTGTACTGGGTGTGTACCTGGTACCTGGAAGGTTGCCTGAACTGAGGTTATGGATGGTTGTGAACCATCATGTGGGTGCTGGGAAGTGAACCCTGGTCCTCTGCAAGAGCAACAGGTGCTCTCAACTGCTGATCAAACTCTCCAGACCCCCAACTCAAATTCTTAATCTCATCTATGATTCATTATCACGAACAAAAATATAACAATATAATTTTAGTGTAGACGTTCCTTCATGCATGCTTTCTTCTTACTTTCCAGGTTCTTACTTCATTCGAATGTCCCATGTGACTTCCAGCATTATTGACTATAGATCATAAGCCTGGTCTCATTGTGAGGGTTGTGTTTCACATCCTTGATAGGGGACACAGATTTAACCTCAGCTTCATGTGGTGCATGCCGGCCTGTGGCTTGAAGAACATCTGGACTAATAGCTGGTTAATTGCTTAGCAAACCATTAGCCTGGGTTGTATCTCAATCAGTCTTCATACAGTTTTGCTTTATTTGACAGCAACCCACTCAAGTAATAGACGTGTTTTCAAAGGAAATGAGTTCTCATGTTCTATGACTTTAGACCTCAGAATAGCTTTATGGAGTTAGGGCATAGTCATAAAAGATAGTGAAATGGTTGCAATGAAAAGCAAGCATTCAGGCTGGGTGTTTTGGGCTCTGCTTTGAGTAGGAGAGATGTGCTGCGGTGAGCCTCTCGGCCAGCGAGAAAGAACTACGCCACACAGGATTCTTCTCTGATCACACTTTATTAGAGCGCCTCTTGGTTGCAGCTGAGATGGAAGGCGAGGGGCCCCGGGGCAGCTAGGGCGGGGGATTATAAGCCTGGGAGAGCAGACGGGTCATGTTCTGATAGGATGATACCGAAGCAGAGCTCGTCAGGCCGGGCATGCACACTCTAGCATTGTCTAGAGGCGCGGGCAAGCCATATATGGAGATGTTTATCCTTACGGCTGGCAGGAAGTCAGCGCCATCTTCTAATGGTGGCTCCCTGCAATGTGCTTCTGAGAGGCTTAATAAAAACGTTATCTTCAGTGCAGATGCTCCTTTTCCATAATTGATGTGTGTGGAGATGGGGTTAATGAAAGAATAAAACTCTGAACTTCAATACAGCTCAAATAATATTTAAAACATTCAGCATTCTGATTTATAGCAGAGCTGTGGAGTTTGACTTTTGGGTATCATATTTTAAAGTTGGTCTAGTTTTCTTACTTTTCAAACTAGACTAAATATTGGAAAAATAGAATTAGGAAGAGCTGTTTCATATTAAAACTTGGGTCTCTGGCTGTAGAGATCATTTATTTCAACTATAACATTCCTAAACTATAATTTGGTCCTGACATTGTTGTAATTTTTTCCCCCTGATATTTCTCTGAAATATAGAAGGACCCTTGCTGTCAAATAACACAGGCTTCACTTCCTCTGTAGGAACACTTTGGATTAGGAGTGTGTCAAACCTCTGTGCTCTCCTGAACAGAAAACCATGTGAGGTTTTTACTGATGAGGCAGCAAATGGCAGGTCATTTCTACCCTTTTGAAGAAGATTCAGATGTAAAAGAAGTGAGAACCATGATGAGTGGGCAGGAGGTAACACTGGCTCAGAAAACAAGCTCTGGAGACAGTGAAGGATGCTGGAGTTGAACGGGAGTGTGGAGGTGAGTTAGAAGGCTCAGCTGGATGATGGGGTGCAAGGTTGAGGTAGCTCGCTGATGATGGAAGCTTGTGTCCAATCATGTGGTCTCAACTTAGGCATAGAGTGCAATGAGCTCTCTTGCCAGGAGCCTCCTTCGCAGCCACTGAACTCAGCAGTGGGTGTCTCATGGTTTGAAGCTCACAGAGGTGAGTGATGGATACACAGGCACTGCTAACCTGGGCCACTACTGTGCAGCGGTGTAACATCTGTATGTGTTAATGAAAAGTTCACAGGGTGAATGATGGGGAAATATTTGAGTATAAAAATAGTCAATCCACATGTAAATTTCAGTTGCCGTTTTGATTACATTTGTATTTTTAAGGATGAAGAATGCATTTTGGTTATTGAAATGTTCATTTTATTAACAGGATGGTCACTGTGAGAAATGAGTAGAAGTTTGAAAATTCAAGTAGAAAAAAAGGAAAGAAAAATTAGTGCTATCTATCTCGTACTTTTCATCAGTGATACCATGGTCCCTTTCCTATAACTTCTTCATCTCGACNCTGTTTTCGGAAAGCTCATAAAACTGGATAGCTTTTATGAACAACCTGAGAGTTAGAAGAAAAATGGCAAAAGGGAATACTAATTGACATAGTCTTAGAGAGTCATTGAAAGTATCTTCTCCACTGTGAGAATTATGGTCTCATAGGAAAGCCATTTGCAATTCTTTGAACATGAACTTCAGTAAGTCTTGGAGACAAGCAAGTGCAACATGCTGCATAGCTCTGGCCTTCAGACGTAAAATACTGTGGGCATTGCATGCAAGAGAGAAAAAAGTACATTTTCAGGCAGAACTTACTAATTATACAACTGCCAGCCAAGTGTTTGCTGTTTTATGTTCAATGATCGCTGCGCAGTGTGCCCTGTAGTCCAGCTCAGAGTAAGGATGCCTATTTACAGAAAAGAAGACCAGCTGAGGGGTAGGAAGTAACTCTGCTAGGTGATATATACGGTTACTACAAACCCCAGTAGGTGTGGCATCTAGACAGTTAGGAATTCCTGGGGAGGCCTCTGTCCTGTAGTCTGAATGTTATGGCGGAGCATCCTTCACCAGGTGGAGAGACGGGAGGGCATGGAGTGGAGATTCTGCCATCTCCACAAACAGTTTGTCTGAATTGTAAAGGAGAAATGGATTCGTGGAGCCACTGGCGCTCCAGAGCTTCAGTTCTGGAAGCTTCTGTAGAAGCCAAGGCTGTTTTGAGGGCTTCCAGGAAGAAGTCTAGAGAAGGCTTTCCCTCCCCGACTGGTGTTGGGACTATATTGACACCACCACCCTCAGCTAAGCCATAATAGGAGAAATCCACAGGAGTCTGCTTCAGGAGTATCAGGGAATTTATTAAGATATAAGTTGGGGAAATACACTCCCTACATACAGACCCAGTAAACAGCTGAAATCTTTCTCTGTTCTGTTCAGGAGCTAATCCACTTGACCTTTCAGTCTCTGATCATGACAAGAAGAGCATGTGACACCTCTAACTTTCCTTTTAAGAGGTCACATCTGCAGGCAAGAAACACTGCCTCCTTCAGGCTGTGCAGCCTAAGGTCATGGGCGGAGCAAATACCATTACATTTCCTCTTTTTGTCTAAATAAGAAGGTTTTAAATCCAATGCAAAATATGTACAATAAGAACAATTATCAAGTATTGTCGAGGAGAAACAAAGGGTAATAACATAAACAAAAATAGAACTACAGCCAACAAGAACAATGTCAAGTAAGAAACATACTAAATGTCCAGATCATAGGCAAATGGCAAATTGCAGAGATTACTCTAAATGCTGTCCTATCCAGAAGAATTCAAATCTATTACCTAGTATACTCTTAGTTAAGATATGAGAGGATTGTGACTGTAACTATCTAGTTTTCAACACCAGCATAGACCTGAGAAGGAAAATAATATTACCGCATAAACAGGAAGTATAAGTGAGCAACTTCCAAAAATTCCAACAAATGACAGAGACAGCTGGCAACCTGGAAGTCACCCAATTTCCCTGCAACATTGGGGCAAAATATCTGACAGACCTTTTATTTTAATTAAGAAAAATTTCCCTTCATTTTACATACCAAACAAAGATCCCCCTCTTCCCTCATCCTACCCCCACCCTTCCCCTCCCAACTCCTCCCTCACGTCCCCCCACATGAAGGCCAGGCCTCCCATGAGGAGGCACATCCAGTAGAGGGAAGTTCAGGCCCCTCCCTGTGCCTCAAGGCTGCGCTAGGTGTCCCATCATAGGTAGTGGGCTCCAAAAAGCCCACTCATGCACCAGGGATGGATTCTGATCCCACAGCCAGGGGGGCCCCAAGCAGATCAAGTTATACAACTGACTCTCATGCAGAGGGTCCAGCCCAGTCCCATGCAGGCTCCACAGCTGTTGATCCAACTTTCATGAGTTCCAATTAGTTTGGTTTGGTTGTCTCTGCAGGTTTCCCCTTTATGATCTTGATGCCCTTACTCATAGAATCCCTCTTCTCTCTCCCCTGGTGCCTGGCTGTGGATCTCTGCATCTGCTTCCATCAGTCACTGGAGAAAAGCTCTGTGATGACAGGGTATTTACTAATCTGATCACTGGGGCAAGCATTTCTCTGACAAATAAAAGAAAATAAGAATCTGAGACCTGACCTGACAGAGCAATCATGTTGAACAGATTGACTGGAGACCATACACCCTGCATTAATTGGAGAGGACTTCTGTGAGAGAGGCTGCATTTTTTAAAAAAAGAAACCTATTTTTTATTTTTGAAATGAACATTATTTTACCCCTTCCCTTTTTCTTCCTCCAACCCTTTCCATACAGCCTTTTTTGCTCTTTCTCAAATTCATGACCTCTTTCCTTTTAATTGTTGAGATATAGTTCATATATATACCTACACATATATACATATTCCTAAATATATAAATCCAATCTGCAAAGTTCATATAATGTTACTTCTATATATTTCACTTCTATATATTTCAGGAGTGACCATTTTAAGAACATGGCAGAACAGCACAATGAAGTAGAAAATGAATGGATCTTGTACATGGGCAAGGCAGGAACATATCCACTAGGCCGTTAGCTGATTTGACTTAGCAATTGCTCAGGAAATAAGAAGAAAACAGACATTATATGTGAAAGGAGATGAAATGATAAGATACTTCTTGACAAATTCCATCTGCACTGAGTGAATACCACATGAACTGGGCACTAGTCACACTGAAAATAGTAGAACAACTTGTTGCTAATTGTGGAAGTTTATTCTATCATAACTCACACTCTGTTTCTGTAAGAGTAGTAGAAAAGCCATGGAACAGTGGCCAACTGAAACTTAAAAAGCAAACATGAAACAAAACAAAATACTCCATAGACTCATCAGTCCCAAACGGTCACTTGATGTAAGAGACCCTTGCTAAGTATATAAAATGGGCTGGGAGGTGCTTGGTTGGTAAGCTGCTTGCTGTACAAANAGGGGGACCTGAGTTAGATCCCAGCACTCAAATAAAAAGCTAGCCCAGGTGGCATGTACTCGTAATCCCAGCATGGGAGGAGGAGACAGGCAGATACTGGAGGCTTACTAGCCAGGCAGTCTAGCTGAGTGAATGAGCCCAGGTCCTAGCAAGAGAGCTTATAAACAAAACAAAGCAAAAACAACCAAAGCCCCCTAAATAAACAACCAACCAACCAACCAAAATCATTACATGTACAAACCCAGCCAAACCAAAACAAGGTGGACACTGCCCAAGGAGGAATGGCATCTAAGGCAGACTTCTGGATTCCACATGCCTATCCACATAGTAAACAAAAGCATCAACTATAGACAATTAGCCTGACTTTTAAAGACTCTGTGCTCTCTGTGTAAGCAGTCTCTAGTTAATTTGTACTGTCATCCACTGGAGTGTAGCATAGGTACAGAAGAATGCAAAATTCCCAAATATGCAGATTGTTGAACCAGTAGCAAACAAGATCAGGACATTTGGCATCACCTGCTTCCACCACCTATCTCTTCCCCCTCCTTCTGGCACAAAAGTAACCCATCTCTTGAGGTTCATATACTGGTTTTGTAGACTATCAGAAGATATATTCTTTCGAGTCTAATTTCTTCCACTCAGTATTATTGACAAATCTATCAATGTTACGTATGGTAGGGGGCTGATCTCTTTCACTCCTGGGTTGTATTTTATCAAATAAATATGCCACACTTTGTTGGATTGTCACCAACTTGGGGTTGTTAAGCAAGATGGTGTTCTAGTGTTCCTCCAGCTCAAACTTGCCAGGTGTCTTTCCTGAGATAAGCATG
This sequence comes from Neotoma lepida, assembly GCA_001675575.1. Lineage (NCBI taxonomy): Eukaryota > Metazoa > Chordata > Mammalia > Rodentia > Cricetidae > Neotoma > Neotoma lepida. The sequence continues at coordinate 5,609 of LZPO01008835.1, read as the reverse complement.
CACAGCACCATTCAGTTTCCTGCTCTTTCATATCAGTTACAGTAGTTGCTAAATAGGTTCTTACCCACAGAATGTACTCAAGAATTCTTACTTCATTCCTATGAAGTATTAAGAGGATTCTTAAATATTAGGACCCATGATTCTTACTAGAATCGATCTTTTTTACCCTAAGCAAGAAATTCTGGTTATGTGTTATCTGAGAAATTCTAATAGGCACAGTAAGTCACAATTACTATTTTATGAACAATTGAGGATAACTACTTTGCTACATTTTTACAAGATCATATTTAATCTGAATACTAGAATAAAAATAATTTATGCACTGCCATAACTCCAACACATTAAACAAAATAACCTCTGACACTAGTAAATGAGTCACCATCATCCAGCTTTTATGCATGCCATGCCTTCTTTCTATTTTCATAACTAAATAGCTAAAATTAAAAACTCCAGAGAGACAGCTCAGTGGTTAAGAACACTGGCTGCTCTTTCCCAGGATCTGAGTTGCATTCACAGCAACCACATGGTGGCTCACAGCCATCTGTTACTCCTGTTCTTAGGGATGCATCTCCCTCCTCTGGCCTCCACTGGTACTGCACACACATAGTGTCCACACACATATAGACAAACACTCATACATAAAAAGTTTTAAAAACAAAAACAAAAGCCTCTTTCTGTAAAGAATAATTTTTCCGTATTCCACATGGTGAATATTTCTTTAAGCTTATTTATTTATATAAGGGTCAGGAATGTGACATTTATATTAAAGAATTTTCACATGTGTGGTTTTACTTTACCATTTTTTTACATTCAAAGGTAGCCACTCTTACCTTCTGTAATAGGGGTCAAATAATTTTCATTCCTTTCATGAGATGGTTGGTTCCAGCTGCTGATGACACACACTCTCATGACAACCCACAGAAAGCATTTCCTTGATATTTTCTTGAAAGCAGTGACTGTAGACGCCTGGTCCCAGCTGTTCAGCAGCTTTAATCTTACATCAAACACTTGCCAGTAACAAAGCAAACAAAAAGAAACTCTGTTCTCAGTCCCAGGAAGGATGCTTTCAGAGGATAACACAACACAGGGCCAGCACCCCAGTCAAGCCTGCAGTCAGCCACAGCAAGGCTGCCAGGTGAGCAGTGAGAGGGAAGGAAGTGCAGTGGACAGCATGCANGGGACAGCCCCTGGAAAGCTTGCCTCTTACACTTATTTCATGTTCTGTATTTGGCTTCACCCTTTATCACTTAAGCATCCACCAAGACTTATAGCTAATGGTACAAACTGCCTCCATGGGGCCCAGTCCCTCATCCTTCTCTCCTTTCCACTTCTTGCACTTCGGATCCATTTCTGCATCTCTCTTCTTTGATACAAATGCAAAGTTTATGGGAGAATTCTCTTATGCAAATTTCTTGTTGCAAATGTTGAGTGTCTTTCTAGTATTCTGTGTGTAACCAGAGAATCCTGAAAGTCAACAGTGAACATGACCCTATGTCAATAGCAGCTATTAATGATTTAAATCTGGTGTTCCCACAATGTAAGCCAATGTAATGTCAGTATAGTAATTCTCAATTTAATCTATATAAATGTCTATATCTATACGTAATTTATTTTGAGACAGGGTCTCAAGTAGTCATGACCTGCTGGCCATACACTTCTGATCCTCTTGCCTTCCCTTCCAGAATACTGTGTTATAGGCATGCATTAATGTGTCTAGTTGTATGTTGCTGGGTGTTGAGCCTAGACTTCATGTGTGTTAGGTAGGAACTCTACCAATGGAATCACTCCCTCAACATTGCTTATATTCTCATTACATTCATTGACTAGACTGTTTAAGCAAACCTATTGTCCTTAAAATCTGCAAATACTTCATTTAAATGCACTGCTATTACTAGGAGTGCTCCATTTTGGAAAATTTGGAAGTGATCAATGCTCATTAAGGATTTTTTCATTGAGCTCTAACAGCATACTGCTATCCCCAGATCAGTGCCTTGCTCAGCTTTCTTCAGAGAAGCTTCTTATAGTAGGTGGGCACCGACACAGAGACCCACAACTGGACACTGTGCAGAGAGTTAGAGACTTTGGAGTAATTAGTCCTAAATGGGATGTCTTCATCAAAGCTCTCCCCTCAGGGCTCAGAAATCTATGAAGAAGAGGAGGCAGAAAGATTATAAGAGCCAGAGATAATGGCTGACTCCAAGGAAACAATGTCTTGGAGACACAGTGTCTTCTAGATGCAGCAGTCCTGGTGCACATATGAACTCACAGACTCAGAGGCAGCATGCAAAAGGCATGCAGAGGTTCAAGCCAGATAATGTCCTAGCACTGAGAGGGAGAAATTGACACAGGCTCCCACCCCTAACTTAATCTGCAATAGATACCTGCTGGCAAAGGAAAAATCAGTTTCTCCAATGGAGTCATTAATCACACCTCAGGATAGGCCCCATGTCCAGGAATAGTTGGCCAACACAAAATGAACTCAATGGTGTTTTTTGTAGACTTTTTGTCTCTCTCTCTTTTTCTTTTTTTCTTTTTTTTCTTTGGGAGTTTTTTTGTCTTATATGTCTTTTGCTTATTTATTTTAATTTTTGTTTTTGTGGGTTTTTTTTGTGTATGCTTCTTCTTTTTTGTTGTTGTTTTGTATATTTGATGCTCAGGGAACTCTGTGGAAGAGGAGGAGGAAAGGGTGTAAAAGCCAAAGGGAGTGGAAGACACCAGGAAACAAGGCCTTCTAGATAACAACAGGGACTCACAGAGACCGTGGTAGCATGCTCAGGGCCTACATGGGTCTGCACCACATGAAATCCTAGAGCTGAAAGAAGTGGACAAATGCCTGCATCCTTAACCCAAAAGCTATCTCCAACCAATAACTACTTGCAAATGAAAAATTAGTTTTCTCCAAAGGAGTCTCACTGGGGGGACAAACTACTCTTAAGGCCAGGCCCTAGGCCCAGCAGTAGAGGCCAAAACAAAAGGAACTCAAAATGACATCTTTGGAGGGTCTTTGTCTCATAGTGTTAAATCAGGGCTTTTTTTTTTAAACCTTACATGTCCTTTGCATGTTCGTATATATTCTGATTTTAGGTTTTTGTTGGGCTCCTGTGTGTGGATGCGTCTCTGTGTCTTCCTGTGTGTGGATGCGTCTCTGTGTCTATATGCCCCTTCCTGTGATTTTTATTTGGCTCTTTTTCTTGTTTGGTTGTTTTGTCCTATTCCAATTTGTTTGTTTTTGTTTTATTTTATTGTATTTATTATTATTATTCCTTAGATGCCTTTTTGCTTCCTAACAAGAGACAGAAAGGGTATAGATCCAGATTGGGGGAAGAGGGGCACAATCAGAATATATTATATGAAAAAAAATCTATTTTCAATAAAAGAAAAAAGTTAAAAAGAGAAAAAATATATAGAGAAAAACAGAACACAAAGTTGGGTGGCTAGGGAGGTGGGGAGGATCTGGGATTTGAGGAGGGGAAAACATGATCAAAATACATTGTATAAAATTTTCCTTTCAATAAAAAGTTAAAAAAAAGATTTTCTGAGACAGTGTCTCACTCACTGTGCAGCCCAGGCTGGCTCCTATCTTGAGACCCTCCTGCCTCAGTCTCCTGGGTTCTGAGTTTATAGTTGTACATCTCTGTACTTGGCTTCATTATAGTCAAGGCTACAATTTTACCATGGCTACAATTCACATGAAAATAGGAAGGCTTTGCCATATCTGATACAGCTTCGTAGTTATCAACAGAGTTGTGCTGGCTTTCTTTTATGATAAGATTAAACTCTCTTAAGATTATTCCTGAAATTGATAAATGAAGCATTTTCATCATAAATAGACATTTTAACATTAACATTTAACATTAACATTTAACATGTCCCTCATTGTATTTGTGTATTTACAATTGAAAGACTAACAAAATTGATTGGTGGAACTAACAAGGCAACTTGACACACAAAAACTCCAGACTCCTCAGAGGTCAGGGGCCAAACATAAATCCTAGGTGTGGATAAGTAGCTCAAGGACCTTAATTAACCTCTCGCATCTTAGATTTTTTTATAGTTCAAGAGGGGTCCACAGTTAAAAGCAGATCAGCTTGAGGTGATGTTTATGGTATTTCTGTCACTTGCTGAAATGAATGACGGACAGAGATGATTTCACTGGGTCACAGAATATGGCAGGTAGTCAAAGCGCTCAGCACTAGTCCTCTGTGCCTTGTCAGTTTGCGGAGTTCACATTAGCGTGTTTAATGGGTGTGAGTTTTCTAAAATCACTTCCGGGAACTGATTTATATTTTCAAGATTTTTTTAAACTAAAAAACACAAAAGACTTAGTGCAGTTGAACAGCCGAAGGAAGCTTCCTTTTAGGTAAGAGAACGGAAATGAAATGTTCAAGAGATCAGAAAATGGTTACACAGGTGATCATTCTGTAGTTACAGTTATTTACACGGAAATGCCCTTGGAACCTACAAACTGACACTGGGAAATTTGACTGACAGCTGACGTAGAAGAGTCCTTCTTCCCCACAATCCCAAGCACACATGCCACATAGAACAGCAAGTCATGACACTCAAGAGACGTGAGTAAGCGGAGGAAAGGAAAAGACAGGGCTCCAAGCCCAGGTGGACTCAGGGAGATGCACTCTGCAGCACAGCCCCCTACAATCTTGGCTTAAAAGTCTGCTACTCAGGGGCTGGCAGGGGTGTGAGGTAGAAACTGTTCCAGTCTCGAGAGTGTCAAGTCCACAATCTTGGCTTTCCTTGGCTTCTGCTGCATTTCCCTGATGTCTGCCTTCTCTTTCACATACGATTCTCTCTCCTTCTCCCTTCTCTCTGTGCATGTCTGTCTATCTGTCTGCCAAATTTTCTTTCAATAAAAATACTGGTTCTGTTAGAGCAGGGACCCACCCAACTCCAGTGTAAGTTTATCTTTACCGTGTCTGCCAGGATCCTATCTCTAAGTTCACATTCTGAGACAATAGAGCTATAATTTTAACATATCAATAGTGGTGGTGGTGGGGATCCGATCCACCCCAAGCCCTTAATATAAAATAATTATTTTTAGAATTTTTCAGTTTTATTAGAGAAGGAGAATGATAGAAATCTTCTAAAGTCTCTATTCTATTCATAACCAGACTATCCCAGACAAATATGAGGGAATCATCTCAGATGGCCTTTAAAGGCTGTGCACCAAAATCACACCAGTGGCATGCAAGCCCCTGCCTCTCAGCAGCTAGCTTTCTAGCATGGATCTTGTTACAGACTCCTAGGATTCTTGTAGGCTCACTTAGAACTGAGCAAGTAGGAACCTCACTCACTGTATGTGTTCAGCTGCAGCACGCTAGAGTTCTCAGAATTAAATAAGGCGTACAGCTTTCCAGTGTTGTGACTATCAGGCCAGGGCAGACATGTGCCGTGTGTGGGAGGGACTTGGAGTAGGTCTTAAAATTTTAAATGGATAAAACCAGACAGATAATCTTTGCTCACCATTTCACTTGTTGGCCAAATTCCTGGTTTTGCTACTTTGGGGACAGCTTGTTAGCAACAAGTCATATTTTTACATTCTCAATAGTTTAGTGCTTTCATGCATGTGTGTGTGTGTGTGTGTGTGTGTGTGT
>LZPO01008834.1:10954-32857 GCA_001675575.1 Neotoma lepida | reverse complement strand
TTCCTATATAAGCTTCCTTGGGTGAGAACTATTGTGCATAAATGAAAGTTGGACCAGAAAGGAGAGTTTCTATGTTCAAGACCTTTGCACACGAAGATAGTCTGAGATGAAGACAGCCTAACTGTGTAAACAGAGACAGAGTTTTTCTGTCCTGACCACCTGATCTCAAATAATCACACAAATTCTTATATTAATTACAAAATGCTTGGCCAATAGCTCAGGCTTATTATTAACTAGCTCTTATTTTAAATTAACCCATTTCTGTTAATCTATGTATTGCCACGTGGCCCATGGCCTTANCAGTTCCTTGGCATCTTGCTTCTTGGGTGGCTCTGTCNAGTCTCTTTTGACTCNGCCCTTCTTTATCTGAGTCCTCAGTTTGGTTGTCTTGCCTAACTTTATCCTGCCTTGCTATAGGCCAAACAGCTTTATTATTAACCAATGAGAGTAACACATATTCACAGCATACAGNAGGATCATCCCACAGCATAACTGCCTTTACAGACTGTGTCAGGGGCCTCCTTTGAACTCTTAGTTAATGCTTTCCATGCTGTAATAATTGAGATTATTGAACNGTATGAGATCAAACATGAGGACATATGCTATGAGCCTTGCTTTTCTCCCTGGTGAAATAATTTAACAAAATGTCAGTGTCACAGATCACAAGCTTCCAGGTCCCCTAAAGGCACCTGGTGGAATGTAGGTTTAGGTTTTTGTGTTGCTTACACTATCCATTGGGGCACTGCTGTTCACCTGTGATCCCAGAATCGAGCAGCAAGAAAGGAAAGGAACATTTTCCATTGCTAAATTCTCACAGCCTCTGTTGGGCTTGTTTGGAACTTGTTTGATAGTATCTAGCTGACCCATAAAGACAGGGATTTAGACAAGACAGAATGCACCAAATTCAGCCCTGTTTCCAAATATATAACACTTTGTTGTGATGCTGTGAAGAGGGCTGCAGGAACACTGACTTGCTGTACTTCAGTCCTTCCCTCCATGGAGCATAAGTCCCTAATGCCTGGCCTGGAGTCTAATGTTCACAAAGTGTCTACTTAGTATCCTTTAACATCTATTGAAATAAGAATAATGGTGATATGAAAAAAAAAACAGGAAATGTTTTAATTTGTTCCAACTTATTTTTCACTCTTTGTTAATTTATACAATTTTATTTTACTTTTTATATGTATGGGGTGTCTTGGCTGCATGCATGTTTGCATATTTGTNCACCACTTGAATGCCCAAAGAGAATTAAAGAGTGTGTCAGATCCTCTGGAACTGGAGTTACAGATGGTTGTAAACTGCCATGCTGGTACTGGGAATATAGCCTGGGTCCTCTGGAAGAGCAGCCAACACTCTTAACTGCTGAAGCATCTCTCCAGCCCTCTTTGTTACTTTTTCTTCTCACACAGTTCTTAACATCTTAGCAGTAGTTGGACTTGTAAATATGAAGCCTACCCATATCACCAAATAAAAAGCTCTCCCATACCCTCAAANATGACACTCACCCATACCTCCCAAATATGAAGTCTGCCAATACCTCCAAATATGAAGTCCACCAATACCTCCAGATATGAAGCCCTCTCATGACTCCCAAATAAAAAACAGCAAACTTTTCCCTTGCCTGAGTGAGATGAAGGCTCTAGCATCAGAGAGGAGTGATATAGGACTGGTGATCTACTGCATATGCCATGCACATACTTCTATCCTCTTTCCTCTCTCTCTCCCTTNCTCCCTTCTTTCTTGCCCTCCCCCACTTCTTTTGAGACAGGGTCTCATATAGCCAGGCTGGCCCCCAAATCTCTCTTTTGCCATGACTGATCCTCCTGCCTTCCCCTCCCAAGTTCCAGGATTTTAGGTATGTGCCATGTTCTCGGCTTATTCTGTTTCTTTAGAATATTCTAAGAACTTTTCTAAGCACTGTTTCAGCTGCTGACTGTATTCTAAGTGTGGTTCAGCCAGATGACTTCCAACAGAGGTAGAAATCTGTGTGACTGGTGTCACCATCAAGAGGTAGAGTGATTTCCCACTTGCCCCTTTACCCTTCATACTCAGGTGTCACCCACTCTCCAGCCCGGGCAGTTGCTATCCTGCTTTCTGTCACTTTGGACCGATGTGTCTTGTATCTGGCTTATTTTGTTTAGCATATTTTGGAATCGCCTCTAAAGACTTGCTGTATGTGCCACTGATTTGTTCTGTTTTATTGTTGAGTATCATTGCATTGCGTAAGACTGCCAGTTCCCCTGTGGATGGATACTTGGGTTGTTCTAGTTTTGGTTTTTGATGAATACAGTGATTGTAAGCCTTTATTCACAAGTCTTTTGCAGGGAGGCATATGAAATAGNTCCTCTTTAGTTAATATCTAGGAGTGACTATGTATAAATCAACTTAATGGTGGGGACTTACCAAGAACATAAAGCCAGAAAGTGGTAGAGCTGTGGTTTATATATGGGTGGATGAACTCCAAATGGGTTTAATTTTGTTTCTATAACTCAAAGTAGCCAAGGAGTTTCTTGGGGGACACCCACCTCCCAATGGCCTACCCTCTGTTCTTGGAGATAGGCCAATAGTCTGGTGTCTGAGCAGACGTTACGTACCCACTTCCCCTTGATTCCAATATTCCTCTCCAAGCACTTAGCAGTAGCTGCCTTAAGGGACATGTTGCTGCTGCAACTTTTCACATGGCATTTTCCTCCACAGTTATAGTGTCTTCAACTTGCACACAGTGGGGGTGACATTGGGCATCTTGAATGCAGGTTATCAGCTTGATTGTGGTAGCTCTGCTACTTCACTTTCCATGGATACAGCCAGAAAAGAACACTAGATTCCAGTTCCCCTTGATGAAGAAATTCTCTTCTTTCTCACCTGGGCCTGGGTGCTTAGTAAATATATGAAACAGAATAAATACAAAGGGTAGACCCTCAGCAAAGTATAGAACAATTGGAATAATAATGTACTAGTGCAGTGATGTAATGAAGATACCCTAGTNTAGTTTTTATTTTTTAATGNTCCAGATAAAACCACTTTCCCATGCATGGCTTCTCCATTCTTGCAATTTAGCTATTACATGGAAACTAAAAGCACTTCAGGTTTCCTGACCTCCAGCAATATTATTAATGTAAGGTTTGATCCAAACAAGCAGCAGAGAGGACTTGTTTGATGTGACAATCAGCCCCAGTTCCCCCAACCCCTCAACGAGCCCTTTGTTTTGTGTTGTTCCCTTTTGNAGTAGAAATAGCTTGGCTAGTGTATGAAGTGCTGGTGCCAAACCCTGCGTGAGCAATAACCTTGTGGCATTTTAAAAACAGATTCCCAGGATTGACTCTCAGTGTTGTAGAGCTGACTGGTCTGGGCTGTAGTAGACCAGCTGTAGACAGCTGCTTGTTAGGTATCCTCAGATCTGATGCAGATTCTCAGGGAACCGAACTCTGGAAAGAACAATGGGAGCCTGTCATTCTTTGAACAGAGCTCACTGGCAGCCCATGAAGGCAGCTGACAAGAAACTAGCTGAAGTTGCTTAGACTCTGGGGCTGAGCCTCCTGGCTGGCAGCTCTCTCTCCGCAGCCACACCTGGATCTCTTCAGAATGATCTTCACAGTATCCCGCAGGAGGTGAATGTAGCAGGTTAATGTGTTATTTATAACACGTCATTCTTGCCTCCTGCAGCATGGAACTCCTTATATTTTTGTGCTAAATGCTTTGTAGCTCTTATAAATAAGAACTCCCTATTGGATTGTGCTATTACCTTTATTGTTTGATATTTTTGTCTTGTATTCTCTTTCCTGTGTTCCAAAGTGAACAGCCAGCTGATTTCCCATCTCCCTGACTGCACAGGCTTATTCTTAGAATTAAATAAATATGTGTTATAGTATGTAGAAGAGAGCCTGATATCCAGTAATTACTCAATAAATTTTAATCATCATTGTTATTTCCATCATCATCACCATCATCATCATCATCATCTCACAAATTGAACCTGCACATTTTTATAACCATGCACATATGTTTAGTCTTCTGTCCAAATGCCTTAAGTGGCTCCCCACATCCTAAGTAATAAGGTCTGAACAATAGCCCAGCATTCGTAGCAGCCCTAGGCTTCCTTGTCCATCTCAGTTTTCTTTTCCCCATAGTGTTTGAAATGAGCTGAAATGCTCACTGTTCTCTCCTAGTCTCCTCCATGGTTCTTCTTACACTAAGCTTCACAGTGAAAGAACTCTTAAGTACCATCACCATCCTTCAGTACCAATCACAAGCAATATGAGCATTTTCCTCCTGTGAAAAATGGGGTATTCTGTGTAATTCATTCATGCTTACCTTATGGTTTCTACCGTGTTCTTCCTTGTGATAAAAATCAGCCGTGCTTGAGTCCTTTCTCCCCTGTCAGAGAATACACATAATGCCTTGAACACACATGGCTGTGAATTACTTCCTTCCTTGTATCCTCACCCCGTTCTAACTATTCCTTCCTCAGTACAATGGCCTGCCTATGAGAATATCTCCATATACACTGATTAATGCATTAATAAAAATATAATAGACACTATAAGAGTGTCATGTACACCAGTACACTAGGCAAAGGAGCAATAGGAAGCCTNTGTGGTCAGTGCCCTCTCTTGTCATATCTCTTCATCTTTTTNCAGGTCTATAAACTTTCCATCTTAGCCCCCTTTCTATTCATTAAAAATACCTTGGTTCACTGTTGAATCATTGACTTGCTAACATTCAGTGACTAATTTTGTGAGTATGCTAAAAGTTGATAATACCTTCAGAACCCCCTCTCCCATTTTAACAGTAATGGCCTTAAATACTCATTTTGCATAGGGAATTCTCTTTGCCAGTAGATTTGAACATGAGCCATAGGACTCCTGGGATGTGACAAGAGTTGTTGTGGATCTTTAAATTCATGTGTGTGTTAAAGTGTAAGTTCAAAACAGTGTGCAATAATAATTACCAAGATGGCTGAGGGTTCAAATCAAGTGATGTTTGTGAAAAATATTGCCAACGCTTAAAAGCATTTTGTTTCAGCTGCAGAAAAGTGAGGCAAGAAAAGGCATTTGGATAGCTTCCTTCTTAGGCCAGTGCTTGTCTTTGTTCTGAGATTGAGAAAGTGAACACTAGTTAGTAACAGGGAATCAAGATACGCCTCATATCTCTAGGCGTTTTTATCTAGGGAATTTTATCCCATGGCACCAAGAGGCAGTCATAAACATCACCAGGTTTGGGATCAAATCTTTAAGAGATAGAAAGAAGAAGGTACTTATGACAAAAGAGGGTGGGATGAANNAGGAGGGAAGGCATATGGACTTTGCTGATTAAAAAATAAAGAAGCAGATTGTAAAGACTTTTAAATAGTGAGTTCTTCAACAGTTCCAGGCAATACTGTAGTATAGATTATGAAGATATAGTAGTGTGAACATTAGCAAAACATCAGGAAAAACAGGAGTTAGCTGAAGTTCAGCAAAAATGAAAGCAGAGCAGCCGTCCTGTCNCCAGAAAATCTCAACAATGTGGTTTTCTAAACAGGACCTAAAAGATGACAACACCAATTGACATGCGAAGGTAGATGGGGGAATTCTCACAGGGCTTCACTCCTAGAAGAAGAGCTACAAGCAATTGATAATGATGATGATGATGATGATGATGATGATGATGATGATGATGTGTGTGTGTGACAATTAAAGAACAAGAAGGCATGAATTTGAGAATGAGTGGGAGGAACACAGGGGGAATTGGTGGAAGAAGAGAGAAGTAGAGAATGATGTAAATATAGTACTCATATATGAACTGCTAAGAAAAAATAAATTTAAAAAACAAAAGGAAAGCAAACAAAAAAATAAAATCAGTCTTTTCACCTATTGCTTGACAGAGTAACTGTAGCTAAAAATGGTGCATTGTGTATTTAAAATTTTCTAGGAGGCTATATCTCATGTTAAATATTCTTACTATAAGATGAAGTTAATAATGATAGGAATAGTAATAAAAGAGGCAGAAGGGAATTTTGGATATGTCTATAGCCTTGATGGCAGTGAGTAGTTTTATTGGTATATAATTCATTCAAATTCATTAACTTGCATACATTAAATATNTAAAGATTTTTCATATGCTAGCTATACCTCAACAAAATGTTTTTTAAAGTGTTATCTCAGAACAGTTGTTTTGTGGGATATTCGATCACACTGTGAACCCGAGTTTGCATTTGCATCAATTAAATAAAATAACCTTGGGTCAGGAGGCTGCATTAGCAACTAGCTGACAGAAAGTAATCACAGAGCCTCAGAGAGCATCCAGGAGAGACAGAGAGTCACAGGAAGTAGTAGGGTGGGGTTTGGAGTGGTGCAGCTTTTTCTGGTTTGGTGAAGCCAAAGCATGTGTCTTCCCTGGATGCTAGTAGAAGAGAGGGTTGGCTAGTTGCTAGTCAGCCTCTCTGAGCTCACAGGTTTTCACCCCAGCCTTTGAATCGTGAGTCTTTTTTATAATTAGAATGATAGAGATTTAGTTAAAGCTACTTTTAGTGGCAACGACAGGGCCAGTGCCTGTGGGAGCAGAATTCTCACCAGCCGCTGCTAGAGAAACAGCCAGTAGCTGGGGAGTNGCAGTTGCTGGCTGAGATAGCAGTAGATTAAGGTGCAGCCACTTTGCCAAAGTTAAAACAACACAGATGGTTTTTATTAATTTGTCAGCATTATTTAGCTTGAATATTAAAACAATCTTTTACATGTGTATCTGCAGGTCAAAGGACAATTCAAGTTTTCATAATGAACTTGAAAGCATTATGAACCAAATTTAAAAATGTGAACCGAATGATCTCAGAACTGTGCTCAGTAACCAATGCCCATAATTAAGACACTAACTCCTTATTAACAAGNACACAAACTGCACATGAGCAGAGATTTGGTCAGATTCCCATAGCTCCTGCATTATCCTCAAGCTTCATTCATAGTAAGTGATTGCCAGATGAGTCCATGGATTAAATACTTTGACAATTGTTTATCGGCTTTCTATTATTCAGACAGCCCACTTTATGGCCATGTGTTATTTGTTCTTTTATCATTCACATTCAACAATTTTATCATTTAATTAGGTTAATTTGAAAAACATGCACTTAGAAAATTTTCAAAAGTAGCTAATATATCAATTGACTAAGTAAAAGTGTGAAGACAGGCACAATGGACCTCATCTAAGAAGATAGATGTTAATAATAATAACTACGGGACACAGCACTTCATTTCAAAGAATAGGAGAACCAGNAGCAGTGCTACCTGTGAGCAAGACTGAGGGATTTTTAAATTGACAGCAAACTCAATATGAGTTAANAGGATGGCTTGCCTGCTAGAGAATCCATGTGAACTTCAGCTCCACTATGATAAAGACATNTTGGAGGAGGAGCCTTCTATATAAGTGACTTAGGACAGTAAGAAGACTTGGTAGCATGTGCCACATGGAACCATAAGACCCATGGAAGTATGGAGCCTGGAGACTTGACAGATGGCTTTAACTATTCAAAATACAAGTGAATTTTGTTACAGGTAAGAATCTTGCTATACAAGGCCCAAGTGGGGAACAATGAAACCAACCAATATAAAGCAAGTGAGATGGACTTNAGCCCAATTAGTGAAGGGTTTTCTAAAATCTAAGATGGAATGGAATATGACAGAGGAAATAAGTACCCCATCTCTGTAGGGATGCAAGGATGGCTCAGTAGCACTGAGTATGTCTGTATCAGTGTAACCAGTCTACAACTGAGTCTAGCATTGTATTTATTCACTTATTTAATGCTACTAAAGGCACAAATGATAATTTAAGAACAATGAAAACTGAATAACAAAATACTGTTTTAATTTCTGATAGNAAATTACTCTCAGTAGCCAGAGGCTGTGATAATGCATGGTGGCTGTGTCATTAAGTCAGAAACCATGAAGTTTATTACCAGATGTTAAATGCTGTCACATTATATTTCTGAAAAATATGTTCAAGAGGTATGAAGGAAATAAACAATTCCCCGGAATACTTGTAAAGATCTCAGCTCCATTCTCTAATATTATCTCTCTTCTTTTCCCTGCCTCTCCACTCTTTCCTTTTTATGCCCAGATAAGAGAAGTTTTCACTGAATTATCATCATCATCATTATCATCATCATCATCATCATCATCATCATCATCATCACTTATTATTTGATCAAATTCTCACTGTATAGCCTGTCTTGCCTAGAATTCACTATGTAGACCATGCTGGCCTTGAACTTACAGAGATTCACCTGCCTCTGCCTCCCAAGTGTGACATGCAGCACCGTGTCTGGCANTTTCCTGGATATTTCCTTGTTTTTATAGAGTTGGCTGGGTGTAAATGATGGGTAAGTTAGACTGAATTAATGGAAGCATCAGCAAGGACACATACACACACCAACTTCACAGTGGACAAAAGATAGAACCCAAGCAAGAATCCTGTGCAGGCTTTGGCTAGGTGAGGACACTAAGTGCCTGGACCTTTGGTTTCCTAAAAAAAGTAGTTATTTGGAAGTTGTACCCTGATTTTCAATCCTGGAAAAACAGTAATATTGTCTCTAATATACAGATATAATAATAGAGGTGACACATTCTGAACTGCTTTCATCTCTCTGGACAAGTGTCTGTGGAGGTGCTGGCTGAGGTGGTGACATCACATTCTTTTCAGTTCACAAATTCTCTGTATTACAANGGACCTCTCAGGTTTGCAGTCCAGCCTTGTTCCTTCTATGGTCTAATCACCACCCCCTTTATAAAAATCAGCCTAGCTACCAATTCACAGAAAAACATAAGGACTCGGAATGAAGACTAGATAAACCCCTATTGAGTTTGAATTGCCTTAGCTCGTCCAAATATGTGACACTGGACTTGATTCTGAGTCCTATCTGGGTTTTGCAGTTTGAGAGTATTCTGTTCCCCCCATTAGAGCATATCTCTGTCCTGAGGCCCGTCTCACTACTTTACTTCTCTTAGTATCTGTAGGCTTGTGGGCTTGTTGAGACCACAGGGTTCAGCCTTCAGTCCTCCCATACTGACTTGTGTGTCCCACATTTAATGTTGGATTTTCCTTTGGGATTTTCCCGTGGTCTCTCTGAGACAACAGGAGATGGGTGAGTAGACCTACTGGTTTCTCACTGACAAAATTCAATTTGGTGGTGATGTTCAACACAAACTGAGGGCTGAGAAGACAGTAAAGTACTTGCTGCTCAAGCATAAGGAGCTCAGTTTGACCCCAAAATCCATGTTAAAAAAAAGTACACAAAAACTCAGGTGTGGTGGTGTGCATTTAAAATTCTAGCTTTGGGGAGGCAGATGTCTCCATCTAAGTGGCTTGCTCTTGAGCTAGCCTGGGCTGCTGTTTGGTGAGTTCCAAGATAGTGAGAGACAATGTATCAAAAGCAAAGCACCTAATGAACAATGCCCAAGGTTGCCTTCTGGCCTCTGAGTGTGTGTGCATGTGCACATACACAACACTCACACACAGCACACACACACACACACACACACACACACACACACACACACACACACAAACACACACAGAGAGTGATTGTACTGGGCTCCTTCTGGTGAACTTTTTGGAACACCCAGGGAACCTCCTTACTTATCTCCAAGAACCACCTTTACCTTCTGTCCACAGAGTCAGAAATGGAAGAAGCCTCCTCCATGGAGTGGGTTCTAGTACACTATGAATCAAGCCTCTTGGCCCCCATAGTAAATTCTGGAAGATGAGAAGGTGGTGGACCCACCTCAGAACTCCAGGGTGTTTTGTCATTCTCAGGGACACTGCTCAAGATGTGAGAGAGGCCCTGCACTCTAATACCCATTTTACCAGAAAAGCTTGGCTTGTTTGCTTAATTACAATGTGCACTGCTGAAGACCAGATAGAACTTAACATATTTGAACTATATAATGCCACTTGATACTGACAATGCCTCTATAACCCTCCTGTTTTCAGAAAAGGAAACAATCAACAGAGTATTTGCCGAGTCACACACCTAGAAGGTATCATAGCCAGACAGGCTGACTTGAGGACCAGGTCCTGACCACCCATCTCTCTTCTCCCAGGATAGCCCTTGCTAGCTACTTCAAGCACTTGTATTTGCTGCTCTGTGTCTTTGTTCAGTTTCCAGTCCTCCAGTGACCTTGGTCCTCTTTTTGTTCCTTGAGAATATTCCTTAAGAATCCACAGCTGATGTACTCACTCATAAGTAGAGACTAGATGTAAAACAAAGGGTAACTAGACTACAACCCACAGCTGCAGAGAAGCTAGCTAACAAGGAGAACCCTGGGAAGATTGCATGGATCAGCTTGGGAAGGGGAAATAGATGAGATCTCCATGAGTAAATGGGGGCAAAGGGAGGCTATAGAGGGGGATGGATGGGGGATGAGAACATTTGGGAACAAGATAGTTGAGCTGGGGGAGGGATGGAGTGGGAGAGCAAGGAAATAGATGTCTTGATAGAGGGAGACATTATGGGTTAGGGAGAAACCTGGTGCTAGGAAAATTCCCAGGAATCCACAAGGATGACTCCGGATTAGACTATAGCAATAGTGGAGAGGGTGCCTGAGCTGGCTTACCCCAGTCATCAGATTGGTGAATACCCTAACTGCCATCATAGGGCCTTCATCCAGTAACTGATAGAAGCAGATGCAGAGATCCACAGCCAAGCACCAGGCTGAGCTCCAGGAGTCCAGTCAAAGAAAGAGAAGAGGGATTATATGAGCAAGGAGGATCAAGATCATGATGGGGAAATCTACAGAGACAATTGAACCAAGCTTGTAGGAACTCATGAACTTTAGACCGACAGCTGTGGAACCTGCATGGGACTGGACTAGGCCCTCTGCATACAGGAGACAGTTGTGTACCTTGGTCTGTTTGAGAGGCCCCTGGCAGTGGGATCAGGATCTATCCCTGGTGCATGAGTTGGCTTTTTGGAGCCCATTACCTATGGTGGGATGCCTTACTCAGCCTAGATACAGGGGGGAAGGGCTTGGTCCTGCCTAAAGTAAATGTACCAAGCTTTACTGACTCCCCATGGGAACCCTTACCCTTTAGGAGAAAGGGATGGGGGGTGAGGGTGGAAGGTTGGAGGGGAGCAGGAGGAGGGATGAGTGGGGGATCTGTGTTTGGTATGTAAAATGAATAAAAAAAATCTTAAATTAAAAAAAGAAGAACCCACAGCTGACCTCTTATGCCGCCTCCATCCTGAAGCTCATCTTTGTCCTTCCATCCAGGATAATCTTTCTACCCCCCATGCTTTCCATGCCCCAGGAGTATTTTTATCAAAGGATCCTGTCTATTACCTTTGTGGAGCTCATTCTCTCCCCCTCTTTTCCTCTCCCTCTCATTCTCTGTCATATCCATGTGTCATTTATAATCATTTACCCTTCTAATTTATCATCTATTGCTCAAGTCCTCCTATTCTCGAGTCTTTCTCTGCCCTGTTTATTTTTCTTAGCTCTGGATCCACAACACCACTAACACAGCTTGAACTGAACTATTTTTGAATGTATAAATAAATGAAAAGATGTTTGTTTGTACCTTTCCTTCAGTAGCTGTCACATCATGTCTTATGTTTTAGTTCTTTGTAAAACGTTTCTCTGACAGACTTGATTATAAACCTTGTGGAATCTAGGGATTATACCATAGACAGCATTTTATTCAGCATAGGTTCCACCCCCTGCTTAATATAGCATGCTTGTTACTTAGAGAGTATGCCCCAGTATGTGCTTGCTCTCTGGAATTGAAGGGGCCTTGTGAACTTTAAGCCATCACACTGCCACTTATTTGAATGTTACTGTGTTGCTAACAAGTGTTTGAAAATGATTCTCTTTCCTCCTGTAGGAGTCTTGATACCATGGCAACCACATTGGTTTGATTTTGGAAGCATATCTCAAAACTGAAGGCTTTTCCTTGTACCTGCTGCTATAACAACCAAGAGTTTGGATATTTCCCCCCAAGGGGCTATTGTGTCCATCTGAACAGATTTAAGGAGGTATAACCCTTTATCCCATGCTCTCTAGCATGGTTTCTACCTTCACTGCCCACCCTCACCTCACCCAGGTCTTGATGGGTTATTTTGAGGTCTGAAATCATGATGTCATTGATGCAGCCGCAATCACTCCTTTGTTACTCCCTCCCGTGGGTTCAGATCTCTGAAGCCCAGAATGCCAGGNCCAGACATGCTGACCAGACATTGTACCAAGTTGTGCTGTTCACATAGTCAGCATCATATTCTGGCTATGGCTCGTCACTAAAATGCTGACCCTGTGCTTGCTATGGGTCTCATCCTTCATGCAAGTGATCACTGTCACAGCCCCATGGAAAATGAATTTATTGGACATGGAATATGTTCCCGGGTTTTCATTTTACAGTTAGGTATTTTATGGGAAATTTCATGCCACAATGCTGCCAGCTCTGATGCAAGAAGAGCAAGGCTGTGAGCCAAGCCNGATAACGTCAAACAAGGCATCTGAAGAAGTAAAACAGGATGAAAGCCAGCATCAAAGCAGAGGCAGGTTCACAGCAACATTAGGCAAACAGGGAGGACAGACATAAGACCCTGAAAATGAAGATAACTCAGAGCTATAGCAGGTGCTGTTAGAGATGGGGGGTTTTGCCATAGAATCTATATTTTGGAGTGATAAAGAGCTTCCAACATGGTTAAGTCAATAATTTTGGCCTGTTTTGTCTCCTGATTGACCCCCAGGTTCAAGAAGAGTTATTGGCATGTAGATGGTGGGCAGCAAACATTTGGTGAATGAATAGATGCAGGAAAGAGATTTTTTTATTTAATATTTATTTGGTAGCATATTTACCAAAAGCCTTCACAGCAGCACCTAGCAGGAGAATCCTGTCGTTTTTCTGGGAACCAACGATTGATTTTCCACCTGGATAATGCAAGGCTGGAAGGACTGCAACTTCCAAGCTCTTGCTCACAAGAAGAAGTGCCTGGATTCCAGTCTGCTGCTGACTCCAGTGACTTCTGTCAGCTACACTTTTGGAGAGAAGCGTGAGCTGAGCCAGCAATGATGGCTAGCTCTGCAGGAACTNCCGGCCATTATCCAGTTTACCATTCAGCTAAGATCCCAAGGCCCAGAAGGCTTCATTCTAAGCTGCTTATTCCAGCCAACTGGGCATTTGCTTTCATGAGCTGGTCTGTAAATGATGCCTTTGGGATGTTATACTTCTTGATACTCACCATGCATTTGCCAGGCACTATGGTAGCTGCTCGGCATGAGTCATTCGGTCATTACAGCAGTACACTGAAAGAGATAATATNACTATTCCCAACTTAAAGATGAAACTTTGGCTTTGGTGGTGTCACTGCTTGGCCCATGAAACTTTCTTTTCAGTCTCTATGCCTGCTTCAAAGCCATTAGAATTCTAATTTAGTGCACAACAGTAGACATCCTGATATTGCTCACTGGTTTATGTTTTCCTGGGTGCCTTATTGTGGATTATTGACTGAATACCTTCCCACNCTCCTTGATGCCCTATTCCCATTTCTACTATCAGTGAACTCAGCGAGTGCTCAATTCATTTTGAGTTAATTACCTGGTAATCATGCAGATAGCCTTCCTCTTTGTTGTAGAACTTGGTTCTCCTAGCAAAAGAGCTGCCATCTTTATTCATCAAATCAGCTGTGCCTGCTTGCTAGTGNCAATCAGGATGGGACCTGTGGGCTAGTGGCATTCTCTCATAGAAGGATGGAAAGGGGATGGTCATTGTAACCTCACCTGAGTATCCAATCATTCCTCCGAGCCATTTGTATGCAGTTATTCCCTAATTACCCACATGGCCTCATGCCTGGGAGGGGGATAGAGTATATAGGCTGATATAAACTAACAGAAAGGGGCTCCATCTACAGAAAGAGAAGTCTATCATTTGTGTTGNATGTAGACTATGGTGTANAGTCTTTGGGTTCACCANTGTTCTTGCCAGTAACCCCTTGCCTGTGCCTGTAAGTAGACCTAACATATTCGTTCGTTTCCCCAGGGTAAACCTTGGTAAAATAGAACCTAATAGAACTTTATAACTNATTGAGACCTTATGAAGAGGGAGTAGATGTTGTTTATGCCTCCCCAGTGCCTCCCCTAATCCAAGGAATTATCACAATACCCTTTTTTTTTCACTTGACTTCACCCAAAAAAGCATCTGTATGTGCCTGACCTTGACCAGGGAGTCTTAGCATCTGCCTCTCTTCTAGGGTTCTGTGTGACAGCTAGAGTTTTTTCTTATTGCTACTTTCCTTTTTCTCTAAAATCATGACTATATATACACAAGGGGGAAAATCATAATGTGATAGATTTATTTCTAGTTCACCTACCAAATCATGCACTACTGTGAACCAGATTTCTCTATTTGCGAAATGGGGTAAAACCTACTTCAAAGGATTATTGCAAGGTTTAAATGAAATAATATATGCAAAAGGTCTGACATGGTAAATTATAAACCTCTGATTAAGAAAAATCAGGAGTGGTAGGTGTTAGACTGGTGCATGGATTCTTATGTATTTCTAGGCATTTTTCAATATTGTAACAGTATCTACTTTTGGTTTTGATGGTTCTATGGTTTTTATTTGTCTATAGCAAATTTCCAAGAGGTGACTTTCATATCCCGGTTATTTTAAACTGTATATAATACTAGAAAAAGGCATCATACTTTTCTTACTCCAGGTCAACAGTAGTCAAATTTGGATGCCTTCAAATTGCCCCACAGTGATTGACTTGAGGGCTATGGGAGAAAGCAGTTATGAATGAGAAGGTTGAGCTCTGTCTCACTTGTCTTAGTTACTGTACTTATGTGCAAGTGTAGTTAGCTCCATGGAGAGTGAGGCAGGCAGAATTGGACTCTTGACTTCTTCAAGACAGTACAGTTCATTCCTGTGATCTTTGGGCAATATGTTAGCAGTGATGGGCTCACTTCTTTAGAGCAGCCCTAATAGATTAATTTATAAGCAGCTTTAATGGCATATGAGGCTGAAAACACATCATTTCCTGAAACAATAGCCAAGAGTTCTGACATTACAACCTTCCAACTACAATCCATGTCTCAGGGGATGGAGCCAACAACCATTTCACAGCAAGAGATGTGATCTTATGGTGCCTGCTTCTAACTCTGAACACCAAGTGTGTAAGACCTGACTCATGCCTTTCCCCAGTGGTTGCCAACATTACAGCATTTTGTAAAAATACATGATGAACAAATTGGGAAGTAAATTGTTTTTTTTTAAATGCACCATGTTAGGAATAGAGAGAAGAGTCAAAGAACCATAATAAGCAATTGAGATGCACAGGTTTTAGTGAATTGTTGAGACTATGGGAAACTTGCAAATTTTTTTTAAGCCCCAGTTTCTGTCATATAAAATGGGAGCATACCTAAAGTAAGGGATTGCACTAAAATTTTAAGTTATATAATAATACAAAGTACTTAGAATGCTGCTTTGGTGCAGGGTTAAAATGTGCATGGTAATTACTGGTATTGCTGTTGCTAAGTTTTCAGTATTTGGGGGAGAAGAGAGGAGGTGATTCTTCTAGTGAGGTTGGTCATCTGGCACAGGTTCATCCTATGAGATGGTGCGAGACTGGAGAAAGTGTTAAAACTGCTTGAGAGAAGAAACATCAGCCAGATAAGCAGACACACTCTCCCTCTCCTCCTCTCCCTCTCCCTCTCCCCCCACCCACACCCCACATAATTTGAACATAGAACATTTCTGTCAACATTCAAAAGTCCTTTTTGTCCCCTTCCTACCCTGGAGAAAGTTCATTCTATTTTCCAACATCACAGTTTTATCTGGTTGGGCACTTTATACAGATAGTCCTACCTTGTAGACTTCTGTGTGTCTGTATTCTTTTATTCAGACTCAGGTTTTTAAATCTTTTACATTTAATTATTTTGTGGGTGTAGGGGTGTGCACATGCCAGGATGCATATGGGTGGATCTCAAAGGACAACTTGCAGGTGTCTGTTCTCTCCTTTCACTGTGTGGGTTCCAAGTTGTCAGCCTTGACAGCAAAGTCCTTTACCTGCTGAGCCATCTCACCAGTCCCAGGCACCTGCTTGTAAGATCATCCATAACACTGGGTATGTTAATTGTTTATTTCTTCCTACTGTTGAGTTCTATTTTTATATGGTATTTATCTGTTCTCCTTTGATGGACATTTGGGTTTCCAGTTTATGACTGTCATGAATAGGGATACTCCAGACATTCATGAGTAAGTCTTTGTGGCTATTTCATTTCTCATAGGACAGCCTTCAAGAGTATCCTAAATTGAGGATACAAAGAAGGCCTTTGTATCTATAATTTGACTAGTTACTGTTGTTGGTGGTTTTTACTCTTTTGGGGGCCCACCATCCAGCTCCCAAATAAATCACACATGGAGGCTTAGACTTAACTATGAATGTCTGGCCTTAGCTTGGCTTAGTTTCTTGCCAACTTTCCTTAACTTAAATTATCCCATCTACTTTTTGCCTCTGTGTTTTTCCCATTCTCTTACTTCTGTAAATCTTACTCTTATTCCGTGCTTGCTGTGTAGCTGGGTGGCTGGCCCCTGGAGTCTTCTCCTTCTCTTGCTCCTCTTTTTCTTTTTCTTTCTAGATATTCTCTATGCCTGCTAGCTCTACCTATTCTTTCTCCTGCCTCACCATTGGCCATTCAGCTCTTTATTGGACCAGTCAGGTGTTCTGGACAGGAAAAGTAACACAGGTTCACAGGGTTAAATAAATGCAACATAAAAAAGTAACATACCTTAAAATAATATTCTACAACATTTCCCCCTTTTTGTCTAAACAAAAAGAAAGGTTTTAACTTTAACATAGTAAAACTATACACAACAAAAAAACAGTTATCAAGTAAGAATTATATTTACAATATTCTGTCCATTTGTAGTTAGCATATTCAGAGGAAATAATGCATTATCTAACCTATCTTAGTGAATCCAAAGTTTCACAACTAACTTCTTTCTATCATAACTAAGGAAAACTGCAACTATAGCTATCTAGTCTTCAACTCCATCAAAGANCCAGAAGAATGTAATATTACCTAACAACAGACATTTGGATGCCTAGACAGTCACCTGAAGTTCCTCTGCAACATTGGGGCATCCATCTTCAGCCTACAGGCCTAGAGTATCTGGCAGACTTTTCTATGAAGCAGAAATTTTGGACTGTCCTGCCTTGTTTTGGCCAAGTTTGTCAGTCACTTTCCTGTGTGTCCTGCAGAATAATATCTGGCAGACTCTTCTGTGAAGCAGGACTTTTGAAGGACTGACTGTCCTGCCTTGTTTTGGCAAAGTTCAACAGTCTTTTTCCTGTGTGTCCTGCATGTCTAGTCTACAAAGCACATTGCCAGCAGTCAAAGGCAAGAGCAGTTTTTTTTGCCCAGTGGCTAACCTTGCCACAATGAAAGCAAACTCCATAAGGAGTTTCTTCAATGCTCATCATTTTCTCTGAAGTAAATTGGTGCTGCCAGCAGCAGATGTGTCTCATTGTCATGTAAAACTTTAAATTAACAAAACATTTTAAATGCCACATTCTATAAGTCTTTGAAGTATTTGAAGACCATCTATCTAAAATATATCTATTTAACCTAGAAAACATACCTAACATATCTACAAATTTTATCATTATGAATGACTAACTACTGTCCTATGTTTCTTGATTGTCTTACATAGTTTAATAATAGCTTTCAAAAACTAGAACTTTACCTTACATTTTTAAATTAATTGCATAGATATAATACCTTAAACAAGAGTAGAAACATATATACAATATGTGGTAACAAAAACAACCTTAAATTTGCATCAATATAAAAAAACTTTTTAGACAAGAGTAGAAACATATATACAGTATAACAAAAATAACTTTAAATTTATATCAATATTCTACATTCCCTTAAATGATAACAAATGTCCATAACTCACCAAATAACCAAAGACCACCCACACCACCCAATTCTTGGGAATGTGGGCACAGTTTTCTCCATACGTCTTCCTGCTGTCTGGGACAAAGTATCTTTAGGGTCTCAGAGAGAAAATTTTGAGATAATTACCAAGTCCTGGGAAGACCAGCAGTAACTTTTGCTGATAGGTATCATCTGTCAAGTTTCAGGAGGTCTCGCCTGATCAAACCTGATCCATATTAACCCTGAAGGAATCCACAGCCTCTCATCTCCTGTGGGAACAAAACTCCAAAGCATTTTTGATTTCCATTTGACAAATATATTTTTTGACTTTTTAAAAGTTAAGGCATTCCTAAAGTATCTAGATTGGTTCAATTTAGAAGTCCAGTTCACAATCTCACGTCTTTTAGCAGCTGTTGTTTAACAACAATCAAAAAATTCAAAATCAATACAATAACAGATAGGATACAGAGTCTCTGTGTATTTTCCATCTTACATAGCTTATTCTTTTTTATATTACTTTACTTCTCTCTTTAAAGACTCTTTTATTTTATAAACTATTGATTTTTTTCTGTGACTATACCCTTTTTCTTTTCTTAAGCCTACACACATTGTTAAACATACTGTCACTTGTTTAGAGGTTTTTTTTTCCATCTGGATCTCTTTTACTGCATATCTCTAGTCTTTTTTGACTGTGTGAGCAAACCTTTAAACTGCTAACCTACACCTGGATTCCCTGCACACTTCTCTCAGCTGGCTGTGCCTGCTTCTCGGGTCATGAAAACCAAGCGTGAAACTCACAGCCAGTTGGTCAGAGGTTTTTCTGACCAGGAACTGAATTCAACCTNCCTAGAGCTCTAGAATGCCAATGCTTGCACAGTGGCAGACATTTTTACTTAGATTTTTGTTCCTTCTTAATATACTAGCTACTCAACAGCTCAGTGACTGGAAGAAACTGTCCAGCCGAAACTCTTAAAAGAGCCATATCCCCCTCCCTTTTTTTTTCTTAGCTTTCTTAAGCCCTATGTGGAAATTTAGCTGCACATTGGGTGCCAAAATGTTGTTGGGGGCGTTTTGCTCTTTTAGGGGCCTGCCATTCAGCTCCCAAATAAATCACACACAAAAGCTTAGTCTTAATTATGAATGCCCAGCCTTAGCTTGGCTTAGTTTCTTGCCAGCTTTCCTTAACTTAATTGTCCCATCTACCTTTTGCCTCTGGACTTTTCCCATTCTCTTACTTCTATAAATCTTGCTCTTTTCCATGGCTTGCTGTAAAGCTGGGTGGCTGGCTCCTGATGTCCCCCTCCTTCTATGGCTCCTCTCCTTCTTTTTCTTTCTAGATATTCTCTCTGCCTACTAGCCCCACCTCTCCTTTCTCCTGCCTCGACACTGGCCATTCAGCTCTTTATTAGACCAGTCAGGTATTCTAGACAGGCAAAGTAACACAGGTTCACAGAGTTGAACAAATGCAACATAAACAAAAGTAACACGCCTTAAAATAATATTCTACAACAAGTTACTGAATGTGATCTGTCTTGGGTAAAGCAAATGTCCTTTGAGGAGAGAAACATCTGGAGACAGAGACTCAGAGGGGGGACACTGCAGCCACTACCTGCAGTGGGGTAATAAGGGTCTTGTTCTAAAGCAGACCTGGTGGAGCATCACAGNTGCTACTATAACCATCTAAGACCGTTCTTCCATATCTTGCTATTGCCCATATTCCCATTTATGTCCATGTTCTGTCTCAAATGTATTATTGTGCATAAAGTGAGTTAGCTGTGGAAGTTCATTTTGTGCATAAAGATCCTCATTTGCAGCAGCACCAGTTGTTAAAAGACTTGCCTTTCCCTATTGAATTCCTGGGAACTTTTGTTGAAAATCAATTTACCACATATGNGTGGGCCTATTTTTGGCTCGATTCTGTTTCATTGATCTATTTATCCTCACGTGAAGCAGTTTTGAACAAAATCTGGCGGAAACAATATAACCCCTTGTGGTCGGGAAAGCAATTTTCCAGCTTAAGGAGTAGAGGAAAGTAGCATTTAGCTAGCTTGTAGTTCATTTTAGAGGTATACAATAATGGCACCTAATAGTTAAAGCCTGAGGTAAATTGGATGGCATATGCTCAGAATTAGTAAGGCCATGGTTACAAACCGACCCTGAAAACTCAGTGGTTTACCCAAATAGATGTTTACTACTTGTTAGCATCATGCTTGATATGATGTATTCTCTAAGCAATGACTCAGACACCCTGGCTGGTTCCCATCTTATATATATGCCATCTAGATATGAACATGAGAAAGAAGATTAAGTACATTTTAAAGTGTCTGCCCAGGACATGCCCATATTAATGTTCATTACCTGTCCATTGTCCCATCACATAACCCATAGGGCTGGGAAACAATAATCTCCAACAAACCTAAGTGTTGTCCCTGCCACAGCGGAGCTCGGGAAGAATCAGAACAGAAGCAGTTAGCATTTGATTACTTTAACATGGAAGCATTGAGGCCTAGTGTTAGGCTGTGGACTCTAGAGCTAGATTGCTGCAGGTTAACCATTCCCCCCTTTTCCCACAGGGGTGACCTTGAGTATGCACATCTTTATCTGTTGTATGCAATGGAGAATAATATTTAGTAGTTCTTGTGAGAACTGAATTGGGGGAAATGTAGCCTTTAGGATAATGCTTGCCATAGAATAAGCATNTAATGTTTCTGTTACTCATGGAGAAGGCTGTAGGCATTGATGTGCAGTAGCCAGTCCAGCCAGACTTCCCTCCACTCTAGTTGGCACCTTCTTCCCAGCCCCTTGGAATACTTGGAAAGGAACAGAACATCAGAATTAAATCAGCTCATTCTCCTCGCTGCCTGCCTTTGATCTCACACTGCCTTAAACTCTGTCATGTTTCCTGGGAGAAGCACTGATCGGTGATCAGAGTCCTTACACTGCAGAAGCAGTTTCTCATGCCTTANCATCTAAGGTTGGAGGAATTCTGAGGTGTTCTCTTCATCTTTGACAGAGGCTATTATTGTTAGCAATAAACTGCTTTCCCATAACATCCAACAAGAAACAGATTAGTTAAACCAGAAAGCAAGGGCAGAGGGAATCTAATGTTTCCTTATGGAATCAACCAAAAAGGTGCCTTGGTGTTTCAACTCATTATTAATAGGCCCAGAAAGGAGAGGACATTNTGTTCTAATATTACATTTAATCCAAGTGCNAGCCTATGTAAGTTACTGAAAAGTTCTCTTTTCCTCATTATAAGTCACTNGAAAGAAACTACTTCATATCTCTGGTGTCTACCTGTCCACACTCACAGAAAGTGTTTCAAGAGAAGTTTCTCAGGAACGAACAGTTAGGATACTGCTTTGTAATCACAGGCATTGGAAAACTCTATTTTCAAGAATTTGAGAGGTTGCATGTGTAATGTTTAGAAATAAGCTTCGAAGTGACCCTTGGCTATTAGTAACTAGTCATGTGGATGCTCTTCATTAGACTATAGGAGGAGGGGAAGTGAATGGCTGTATTGGTGATGGGGACAGATTGTGACTGAGCATTACAATGTTTATGTTGTGGATTAACATATGAGGGAAAGAAGCTTTTTGTTATTGTTCTCTTAGCAGAGTCCTGACATTAACTCCAGATATCCTGACACCTCGGGTCTCATCTCAGGTTGCTGTTTACTCAACTGGAAGTCAATAATGGGATTCATGGGTCAAGAAAAATGGAAGTGAAACTGAGTCAGTGAACTCTGCGCTGATTTCTAACTCAGTGACTTCTCTCCATGACAACTTTCTGTAAATGGGCTCCCAGTGCTCTGGGCTTACAAAGGGGACTGACCACAGACCAGTTCTTGGAGGCAGGAAATGAGATTGGGGAAGGGAACAGTTAAGTAAATGCTTATTACTCGCTCCAGGGAAACCCTTACAACAGTCTATTTTAGGGCATTTTCTGGCAGGGGACACTTATCTTTGAATGACTTGTAAAGTTCTTTTAGCCATG
>LZPO01008833.1:13401-24694 GCA_001675575.1 Neotoma lepida | reverse complement strand
GCTGGTGGCCATGTCAGAGGAGCAGCAGATGGCAATTGAAGTTCAAGGTGTCATCCCAACAGGAGAAAATCTCTGATGGATGAATCTTGGATAGGAAAGGACCGGAGAGCACAGACTCCAGACTATCTTTTGCTTCTACTGTGCCTTTACACGTTTGCTGCTGCCATCCTTCTCTGGTATCTGGCATGGTGTGAATGGGTGTGGGAAGATCCTCACTGCCTGTAATGTAGTGTGCTTATCTTATGGAACTATCCTGTTCTACTGGGCATATTTACCATATTATTATGAAGATGATTTCTTCTTAAACTGTACTGTCTAAATGATAATAATGTTAGTTTAAATAGTTTTGATGATTTAAAAAATAATTACAATGTAAAGTGAATCTCTAAATGGTCTTATTAATTAAAAGCACAGAGCCAGATATTGGGGTAAATTCTGAAAGATCAGAGAAGCAGAACAAGCCACAGCCAACCTCACCTTGCCAACTCCCCAGGTGATCTGGTTTCCTTGGACTGAAAGCCTCTGAATCCTCACTCAAATGGATCTCAGCTGAACTGCTCAAAAGTCTAAAAGCTTAAGCCTCTAATTCCTGGTCCTCACGCCTTATATACCTTTCTGCTTCCTGCCATCACTTCCTGGGATTAAAGGTGTGTATCACCATGCCTAGCTATTTCCAGTGTGGCCTTGAATTCACAGAGATCCGGATAGATCTCTGCCTCCCAAGTGATAGGATTAAAGGTGTGTGTGCCACTATTTTCTAGCCTCTATGTCTAATCTAGTGGCTGTTCTGTTCTCTGACCCCAGATAAGTTTATTAGGGTACACAATATATTGGGGGACACAATATTACCACAATACAAGGAAGTTTCACACAGCTAGAACACTTGAGTTTCTATTGAGGAGCCATATAGACTGTGGCTTAGGTTAATGATTAAGAAAAACAATTGAGTCCCAGTAGCCCAGCTAGCTTAAATTTCTTTAACCTTAATGTTGGTAGATGTGTTCACAGGTTTCAGAGTGCATCATAACTGAAACAAAGTTTTGAAAATAACTTAAAGTTAGACTAAGATACTTTTGTTAAATAGCTTTGAGGTGAAAAAACCCAAGGAGACAATCTAAAGTTTCATAAAGGCACATAGTTGAATGAGGAACTCTTTAAGGTCAGGGAACAAGAACAAAGTGACCCAATTATCATCAGCTGATGCACCTTTCTTGCTAGGATTAGTTGATGACCAAAGGTGATAATTAATTCCTTATACCCATTTCTGCCCTCAATCTCCTGACATAAAAAACTATTGATGAGTGGGAATGCACCCTAAAGATTTAAAGTAGAGTTGAGTGATTGTCTTTCATATATAAAAGTTTAGGTTTGTGATTACTTTAAGATTCCTTATATGATTACCTTTCAAGGTAAGTAATAAAGTGATTGGTCCTTTCTCTGTAACTGCAAAATGCAGCCTGCCAGTAAAACCTTTGCTTGCTTACACTGTTAAGGTTCTTGGGGATAATTTCTTTTCACCTGTAATACGTAAAATGTTTAATCATGTAAGGAATATGGAAAACATGCTGTTTTTTACTTGCATTCATTATAATCATTCACTTGAAAAGTAGAATGTAACCACATTGTAATTTCTGTATTGCCCGAAAGATTCTGCTGGGATATATAAGCTGTAAGGGAAAAAATAGAGTAGGAGAAGGAAAACATCAAGAATGTGAGAATAAGGAAGAATAAAGATAGAGTTAGAAGGAATTAAAAGGAAAACATCAAGAATGAGAGAATTAGGAGGAAAACATTGATAGAATTAGAAGGAAAACATCAAGAATTGCTGTGGGATAATACTTTGGTACACTGTAAAGATTTGTCACTCAAATTGGTTTAATAAAATGCTAATTGGCCAGTAGCCAGGCAGGAAGTATAGGTGGGGAAACCAGATTAGGAGAATTCTGGGAAGAGGAAGGACAGAGTCAGGAGTCACTAGCCAGACACAGAGGAAGCAAGATGAGAATGGTGCACTGAGAAAAGGTACCAAGCCACGTGGCTAAACATAGATAAGAATTATGGGTTAATTTAAGTGTAAGAACTAGTTAGTAATAAGCTTGAGCTACCAGCTGAGCATTTACAAATAATATTAAGCCTCTGAGTCAATTATTTGGGAAGCAGTTGCTGGGTATTTGGGAACAGACAGGCGGGAGAGAAACTTCTACCTACAAAGAATGAAAGAATAAGGAAGAGTTAGAAAGAGTTAGAAGGAAAAGGAAAACATCAAGAAAGAGAATTAGGAGGAAAACTTTAAGAGAGTTAGAAAGAAAACAGCAAGAGAGACATAGAAGGGACATTTTTGGTTAGAGATAAGAATACAGATCAGAATACAAAAGATGAATAATGAAAAGGTCTGAAGGAAACCATCAAGAGAGTGTGTGTCTTTTCCCCTTAGCACCTCAGATTAAAAAGTCATAGTCTGCCAACTCCGTGGATTCCCTTTGAGCCCTGCATTCCAAGAGGCTGGTCCCCCAGGCAGCAAAATGGTCTGTAGGGTTTGGTTCTATCCTAGGTCTCTGTGGGCCATCCAGCTTCCAGTTCCTGGCCATCCAGGCACTGTCAGACAGGTCTCCCTCTTATGGTTTGGCCTCAAGTTAGACCCAGTCATTGGCCCCTCCCACAGGCTCTGAGCCATCATTACTCCAACACATCTTGCAGGTAGGACAGGTTGTGGGTCAAAGGTTTTGTGGCTGGGTTGGTGTCCCAGTCTTATAGATGATTTGCTAAAAGGTCTTATTAATAAAAATCTCGGAGCCGGAAATTGGGGTTAAAGCCTGAGAAATCAGAGGAATAGGAAAAGCCACAGCTAACCTCCCCTCACCAACTCCACAGCTTCCAAAGAGACCTACTTCCTGTATACCCATGTCTATATGCCTTTCTGTTCTGCTATCTCATTTGATCTGTCTGTCCAGCTACATCACTTTCTCTTCCTGCCCAGCTCTGCCACTTCCTGTCTGTCTGTACAGATCTCCAGGTTAACTAGTGTTGGAATTTAAGGCATGTGCCACCACGCCTGGCTCTGTTCCCAGTGTGGCCTTGAACCACAGAGATCCAGACAGATCCTTGCCTCCCAAGTGATAGGATTAAAGGCATGTGCTACCATTGCCTGACTTCTATGTTTAATATAGCGGCTGGTTTTTTCCTCTGATCCTCAAATAAACTTTATTGGGGGACACAGATAAAATATCACCACACAGTCCCATCACTGGAAGCCTTGCCTGGTTACAGGAAATGGCTAGTTCAGGCTATATATCCCCTATTGCTAGGAGTCTTAGCTAGGGTCGCCCTTCTAGATTCCTGGGAGTTTCCGTTGCACTAGGTTTCTACTTCATCCTCAAATGCTCCCCTTTTCCAGTCATCTCTTCCAGTGCTCTCCTCCATCCCACCCCACTTGATCTCTCCTGTTCCTGCCAGCAGCCTCCAGTCCACCTGCGAAATCTATTCTATTTTTCCTTCCCAGGGAGATCACAATGTCCAGTCCATTTGTATTTGGCAAATTCAGAGAAAGTACTGTATTATCTATCCTATCTTAGTGAGTCCAAAATTTTATACCTAAACCACTTCTTATAACATGTTACCATACTAAAAAATATCTTTTTAGACCTTTAAACATCTTTTTAGATAACAAATTAAGCTTTTATGTTTCTTAACCTTACAAACTTTACATCTCTTAATAAGTTTCTTTTTTGAATTTGTTAATAAGGAAAACTATAAAACTATAACCATCTAGTCTTTAACCCCATCAAAGACCTGAGAAGGATATATTACCTGAGTAAACAGGAAGTGTAGAGCAAACAACTTCTAAAATTACAGAGATGACAGAAACAGCAGGCTGTCTGGACAGTCACCCAAGGTTTCTCAGTAATGTTGGGGCATCAATCTTTGGCCTCCAGACCAAGAATATCTGACCGATTTTTTTGTGAAACAGGAAAGTTTTGAAGGACTATCCTACCTTGTCTTGGCAAAGTTCAGCAGTCACCTTCTTTTGTATACTGCTTGTCCAATTTGGACAGCATATTGTCAGTAGTTGAGGCAAGGGCAGTTTCTTGCCCAGGTGGCTAGCTTTGCCACATAGAAATCAAACTCCATATGGATTCTTCAATGTCCATCATCCTTTTTTGAAGTAAATTGGTACTGCCAAGAGCAGACATGTCTCACTGTCACGAAAAGCCCTATGTTATTAAAAACAGTTTAAATGTCATATTCTCTAGATCTCTGAAGTGTTTGAAGACCATCTATCTAAAAATCTATCTCTGATTGACCTTGAAAACATACCTAATATGACTATAAGTTTGATTGTTATAGATAACTAATATAACTATAAGTTTGATTGTTATAGATAACTAACTACTAACCTGTCTTTCTTTATTATCCTAAATAGTTTTTAAGAACTAAAATTTTACATTACATTTTTAAATGAGCTGCATAGATACAATACCTTAAAAAAGAGTAGAAACATCTATATGATATAACAAAAATAACCTTAAATTTGTATCAATATATAAAAATATCTTAAACTAGAGTAGAAAAATATATAGAGACTGTGTTCTAACAAAAATAGCTTTAAATTTGTATCAATAAACAAAAATCCACACCAATATAAAATATATGGGCATAGTAGTTGTTTTATTTAGTTTGAAAGTAGATTCAATAATATACTCTTTTATCCTATCATTTCTATTCTATATCCCTCTTTTTCTTTTTAGAATGAGACCCCTGAATCTAATTTCCTTTGTTCAGCATTTTTCCTGGCTATGACCAATAACAATTTGTAACCAACTCCCATAAATGATGATAAACACCCGTAACCCACTGAATGACCAAAAATCACCCACCCCACTGCTTGGAGATATGGGCCTATATTCTTAAAATTACTTCCTGTTGTCTAGGGGTGATAGTATTTTTAGGGGATCCTGAGAAAATTGGGATAATGGTCAAGTCCTGAGAGAGCAAGCTGTATTATTTTTTGTTTAATCTCTCTGTGATGGGAAAGTGTAGATCTTACCTGAAGTCCTCACTGGAGTAATCTGTGAGGCTA
The DNA here is from genome assembly GCA_001675575.1 of Neotoma lepida. NCBI lineage: Eukaryota > Metazoa > Chordata > Mammalia > Rodentia > Cricetidae > Neotoma > Neotoma lepida. The sequence goes on along the minus strand of LZPO01008833.1, from coordinate 19,617 downwards.
GACCATCCCAGGTAGCAGCTTTGAACTTGTTCTGGATTCAGAATTTTGAGGAAACAGCAACAGAGGCATTCTGAGAGACTGGATCACCTGGGCTATTGTCTTTATTGGTGTTTGGTCTTCTTTTTCTGAAAACAAACTTTTAAAGGTAGCACATATAGGGCTGGAGAGATGGTTCAGTGGTTAAGAGCACTGACTGTACTTCCAGAAGTCCTGAGTTCAATTCTCAGCAACCACATGGTGGCTCACAACCATCTGTAATGAGATCTGGAGCCCTCTTCTGGCTTGCAGGCATACATGCAGGCAGAACACTGTATACATAATAAATAAATAAATCTTTTTTAAAAAGATAGCACATATAGCTGCATTAACACAAGTATGGAATGTGCAGTATGTATAAGTCAGCTAAAGATGATTTTTTGTTTTATGCTTGAGCAGGTAAAAGGCATCTGTTAACTTTATAAGTTTGTTTGGACTGTATAACCAAACCTCTATCCATGCCATACGAAAGGATGGCATGTAAATAAAAAGTTATGAAGACCCTGTAGCCACAAGATTTATCATGTCTCATCCAGTCTCAGAGCTGTTCCCATAGTAGAGGGATCAGCATATACATCATCTGTCCTGTAGTCTTTCCTGGTTTCTTTTTTATGTCTGTAGTCAAGATTTTCAGGAGGTTTCCCCCAATCAAATTTGATCTTCATTAATTTTGAAGAGAATCATAATGTTTTGTTTCCTATGGAAACAAAGGTGTAACCTCTACCCCAACACAACACATTGCCTGACTTCCATTCTGAAGTCAAGACATCTCTAAAGTATATAGGCTGGTTTAATTCAGCAGTCCCATTTATATTCTAATGTCTCTCAGCAGCTGTCATTTTCTCATCAGCATTCAAAAACTTCAAAGTCAACAAAACACCATACAGGATCCAGATACCCTGTGTATTTCCCTTCTTTATGTGGCTTTTTGTTTTATATTACTTTACTCTCTCTTTAAAGACTTTGTTATTTTTAAACTACTTTTTTTTCTATGACTGTCTATACCCATTTTTACTGTATTTGTTTAAAGGTTTTTTGGTCTAGACCACTTTACTGCATGCCTGCAGCTTTTTTGGACCATGTGGGCCAAGCCTTAAATGCACTATGCAGCTCTACACATGGTCTCTATATGCTGTGACCTGCCTGAGAGACTGCAGGACTAGGAAGCCATGTCTGGCTCCATGTTTGCATGTTTGAAACTTTAAAATGTTTTCTCAGGTTTTAGGTAGAAATACATGCCCCCATGTTGGATGCTATATGTAGAGTCTTGTTCTGTCCCACCAGTCAGCTCCCAAATAATGACATAAGAAACTTATTATTAATTATGAAAGCTCAGCCTTAGCTTAGGCTTGTCCCACTAGCTCTTATAACTAAAATAATCCATTTATATTAATCTGTTCTGTCACATGGCATTACCTCTTTCATCTTGCACATCCTGTTTCCTCTCCATGTCTCTTGGCATCTGCCTGCCTGCCTAGATTCCTCCTCCTCTTCCATTCTCTCTCCGGATAGCCTGCCTATACCTCCTGTCTAGCTATTGGCCATTCAGCTTTTATTACACCAATCACAGCCATATATCTTCACACAGTGTAAAAATATCCCACAACACATTCTTCAGTTGAAGGACATCTAGGTTGTTTCCAGTTTCTGGCTATTATGAATAAAGTCACTATGAACATTGTTGAGCAAGTATCCTTATCATAGGATAGGGTGTCTTTTGGGTGTATGCTCAAGAGTGGTATAGCTGGGTCTTGAGGTAGATCAATTCCCAATTTTCTGAGTAACTGCCATATTGATTCCATGATGACTATACAAGTTTGCACTCCCACCAGCAAGGGAGAAGTGTTTCCCCTTGCTCAATATCCTCACCACCATGAACTGTTACTTATGTTAAAATAGAATCTCAAAGTAGTTTTGATTTGCATTTATCTGATATCTAAGGATGTTGGACATTTCTTGAAGTGTTTCTCAGCCATTTGAGATTCCTCTGTTGAGAATTCTGTTTAAATCTGTACCCCACTTTCAATTGGATTATTCAGTTTTTTGATGTCTAGTTTCTTAAGTTCTTTGTATATTTTGGATATTAGCCCTCTATCCAATCTAAAGTTAGTGAAAATCTTTTCCCATTCTGTAGGCTGCCATTTTGCCCTATTGACGATATCCTTGTCCTTACAGAAGCTTTTCAGTTCCATGAGGTCATATTTATTGTCACTCTTAGTGCCTGCCCTATCGATGTTCTGCTTAGGAAGTTGTCTTCTATGCCAACAAATTCAAAGCTATTCCCCACTTTTTGTTCTATCATGTTCAGTGTGTCTGGTTTTATGTTGAGGTCTTTGATTCACTTGTACTGAATTTTGTGCAGGGTGATAAACATGGACCTATTTGCATTCTTCTACATGCAGCCATTCAGTTAGAATAGCATCATTTGTTAAAGATGCTTTCTTTTTCCATTGTGTACTTCTGATTTCTTCACCAAAAATCAGATGTCCATAGGGATGTGGATTAATGTCTGAGTCTTTGATTCCATTGATCAACCTGTCTGTTTTAATGCCAATACCATGTGGTTTTTATTACTATAACTCTGTAACACAACTTGGGAATCAGGGATGGTGAGATCTCTGGAAGTTCTTTTATTGTTCAAGATTGTTTTAGCTATCCTGGGTTTTTTGTTGTTGCTGTTTGTTGTTGTTTTTCCATATGAAATTGAGTATTGTCCTTTCAAGGTCTGTATTGTATTGGAATTTCGATGGGGATTGCATTGAATCTGTAGATTGCTTTTGGTAGGATGCCCATTTTTACTATGTTAATTCTACCAATCCATGAGCATGGGAGATTTTTCCATCTTCTGATATCTTCTTCAATTTCTTTCTTCAAAGACTTGAAGTCTTTCACTTGCTTGGTTAGGGTTACTCCAAGATATTTTATATTGTTTGTGGCTATTGTGAAAGGTATTGTTTCCCTGATTTCTTTTTCAGTCTGTCTATATTTGCATATAGGAGGACTACTGATTTTTTTTTCACATAATCTTCTATCCAGCCACTTTGCTGGAGGTGTTTATCAGCTGTAGGAATTCCAAGGTGGAATTTATGCAGTCACTTATAATACTAGCACATCATCTGCAAATAGCAATACTTTGACTTCTTTCTTTCCAATTTGTATCCCCTTGATCTCCCTTCAGTTGTCTTATTGCACTAGCTAGAACTTTGAGTACTATATTGAATACATATGGAAAGAATGGACAGCCTTTTTTTGTTCCTGATTTTAGTGGAATTGCTTTGAGTTTCTCTCCATTTAAATTGATGTTAGCTATAGGCTTGCTGTATATTGCCTTTATTATGCTTAGGTATGTTCCTTGCATCCTTGATCTCTCCAATACTTTTATCATGAAGGGATGTTGGATTTTGTCAAAGGCTTTTTCACCATCTAAGGAGGTGATCATGTGTTTTTTTTCTTTCAGTTTGTTTATGTGGTAGATTACATTGGCTGATTTTCATATGTTGAACCAACCCTGAATCTCTGGGATGAAGCCTACTTGATCATGGAGGAAGATCTTGTTGATGTGTTCTTGGATTCAGTTTGCAAGTATTTTGTTCAGTGCTTTTGCATCTATGTTCATAAGGGAGATTGGTCTGTAATTCTCTTTCTTTGTTGAATCTTTGTGTGGTTTGGATATCAGGGTGACTGTGGCCTCAAAAAATGAATTTGACACTGTTCCTTCTGTTTATATTTTGTGGAATAATTTGAGCAGTATTGGCATTAATTCTTCTTTGAAAGTCTGGTATAATTCCACATTAAAACCATCTGGCCCTGGGTTTGTTGTTGTTGTTGTTGTTATTGTTGTTGGAAAACTTTTAATGGCTGCTTCTATTTCCTTTGGGTTTATAGGTCTATTTAAGTTGTTTATATGATCATAATTTAACTTTGGTAAGTAGTATCTATCCAGGAAATCCATTTCTTTTAGATTTTCCAATTTTATGACCTAATGATTATTTGGATTTCCTCACTGTCTGTTGTTATGTCCCCCTTTCCATTTCTGATTTTGTTAATTTGAGTATTTTCTCTCTGTCTTTTAATTAGTTTGCATAAGGGTTTGTCTATCTTGTTGATTTTCTCAAAGAACCAACTTTTTGTTTCATTGATTCTTTGTATTGCTCTGTTTCTGCTTTGATTTCAGACCTCAGTTTGATTATTTCCTGCCATCTACTCCTCTTCAGTGTGTTTGCTTCTTTTTGTTCTAGAGCTTTCAGGCACACTGTTAAGTTGCTAGTATAAGATCTCTCCAAATTTTTATGTAGGCACTTAGTGCTATGAACTTTCCTATTAGCACCACTTTCATTGTGTTCCAAAACTTTGGTTATGTTGTGTATTCATTTTCATTGAATTCTAGGAAATCTTTAATTTCTTTATTTCTGCATTGACCCAGTGGTCATTCAGTAGAGAGTTGTTCAGTTTCCATGAGTTTGTAGGTTTTCTGTTGTTTCTGCTGTTGAAATCCAGTTTTAATCTATGGTGGTCTGATAGGATGCAGGGGACATATTTCAACTTTATGTTTGTTGAGACTTGCTTTGTGATTGAGTATGTGGTCAATTTTAGAGAAAGTTCCATGAAGTTCTGAAAAGAAGATATATTGTGTTTGGGTGAAATGTTCTGTAGATATCTGTTAGGTCCATTTGGTTTATAACATCTGTTAGCTCCAGTACTTCTCTGTTTAGTTTTCATCTGGATGACCTGCCCTTTGATGAGAATGGGGTATTGAAGTCTCCCACTATGTGTGAGAGTCAATGTGTGGTTTAAGCATTAGTAATATTTCTCTTGCAAATGTGGGTGCCCTTACATTTGTGGTATAGATGTTAAGAATTGAAATGTCATCATGGTGGATTTTTTCTTTGATGAATATTAAGTGTCCTTCCTCATCTCTTTTGATTAATTTTGGTTTGAAGTCTATTTTATTAGATATTAGAATGGCTACATCAGCTTGCTTCTTGGGTCATTTGCTTAGAAAATCTTTTTCCAACCCTTGTTCTGAGGTAATGTCTATCTTTGATGTTGAGGTGTTTTTTTTTAATTTATTTTTGTTTTATTTGCATTGGTGTTTTGCTGCACTTATGATGTGGGGCAGCTACCCACCAACCCCACAGTTTCCCAGAGTTTTCTTGGGTGAGAGTAGCAGGAAATATTAGATAGAAGGATCTCAGAGTGTAGAGATAAAGATAGAAATACAGGATAGCCTCAAGAGGGCCCAGAACCTATTTCACTGGCCCCGATTGTCTCTGCCCCAGGGTATTTATAGAAAAGCTAAGGGGTGGAGCAAAAGACCTTCCCCCAGCACAGCCACATGCAGACCATCTCAGACACCTGCACTCAGGCCTGTGGTCCAATCATCCTCTCTATGCAGACCTGCTGGGTAAAGCCACAAGGAACCTGAAAATGGGCTCGCACAGGTCCCCCTTTCTTAATATATAAAAAACAACTCCTTATTAAGAGCTCACAGCAGTCTCCATAGCTGTCACACCTCCCAGTATGGGAGTAGAGGATGACAAAGATGGCATTTCTTTTTTGGAATGGTCTAACGTGACTACAGCACTCTTTAGCTGCATCAAGTCCTTTCTAAACCAAACATTTCTTAATGCAATTGCAAACTTAAAGAACCCCTTAAGCTTCATCATAAACAGGTTAACATAAATATTGTTACACACAGTTACAGTCAGTTTTCTCAATCTTACAACTTAAACACTTAATAGAACCGTTTGAACATAAATGATACTATATAGTTACAATTTTCTCAATCTTAGAACCATTTAAATTTCTTGCTAACAGAACATAGGATAAACTTCTGATGTACTCATAACTTAAATATTTTCTTAACTTCACCGAACCAGGGTGCATTAATATCAATAGGTTGACAATTTCATGACCATTATTATCCTACACATACAGTCAATCTTAATTCACTCATAACTCCCCCCTTTTCTTTAAATTTTTTTAACAAAATCTCAAACCTAATTAGAAAAAAACCGAAGTTATAACAATTCCTTCAAACCCATATTTAAAAGCAATATTCTCCATCTAACCATTAACACTTTGAAAACTTAGCAAAACATCCAAAAGCAGTTTCTTAATAAAACTTTACATTTTAAAGTAATCTCTTAGTATACCATTTGCATTTCTTTTTTTTAAGAT
>LZPO01008832.1:0-40147 GCA_001675575.1 Neotoma lepida | reverse complement strand
TTAACTTCAGCTGTAGCCTAAGTATGAGGCCTGTGATAGGCAGAATATCCCAAGCTGGTCCCAAGGATTCGCACCTGCTGATCTACATGGTAGGTAGGCAATGTCCCTTCAGTAAACAGGATGATAAAGTTACCTTATGTGAACAAGAGGGAAGAAATCTCACTGTCTTGATGACATTATCTTACATAAGATTCCATCATCAACTAAGTAGAACTTCTGATAGTTTTGAAGGAGCAAAGACATGGTCATGTGGCTCCCNTGGGAGATAAAAGTGGTCTGATAAATGTCGAGAAAGTAGGGACTTCTCTTTTACAACCAGAAGCTATTGAGTTATATGGGGAAGCTGAAGGAGACTAGAAGAAGGTGCTGAGCTTCTAGTTCAATGACAACACCATCTGGATGTCCACAGAAGACTAGTTCATGCTGGCATGGTCGCTAACCACGAGTAGTTAGGGGGCAGGCACCTGCTAGCATGGTTGCTAACCCTGCATAGTTCGGGGACAAGCTCATGCTGCCTGACAGTTGACCCTGGGGAATTCAGGAGAGAAACTCNGCTGCTTTAGGTCACCGTGTGGTGGTTTGTTATGTACTGATAGAAAACTATCATTGGCACTTCCATGTTTGTTGAGAGAAACTACTTTGAGTTTATGAGATATGAAATCACTATAGTTGAAGGAAAGGAGTGACTTATTGGAAATCTCAAAACTGCACTATGGATTGCTAAGCACAGAAGCCAGATCCCAAAGAGAAAACTGCAAAGTGCAACCTCACTAAATTTGTATTTGAAAGAGAATATACACACGCATATAAGANGCCCAGCTCCTATACATGCTGAGGAAGCACCACTGAAAATCACAATTAATATCCTGTGCTCTCGAGTACTTTTAATTATAATATGGAAGACTCCATCTAGCTATGGCTGCAGTTTTGGTTTTTCAATTTTGCAGCAGTGGGAAATTGATGACCATTTGGTAAAAACCAGACTTTAAANTTTGAAGCTAGATCTTTTTCCTAACTGGCAATATCTAGTCAGTCACTTTTCCTTATCCATGTCACATATGGGCAGTGACAACAGCCGCGAGTCAGTCACAAGATCACAGGAGTCTACCACTACTTGTAATGGCGTGCTGGGTTGCTGCTCACTGGTATGCAGAAGGCTGAGAGCTGAAGATGCATCTTCCAGCGATTTCCTACTCACGGTGGTTTTATCAGGATGCAACTCCATGGTGATCCCAGAAACAACTGCAGACTAAGAATTGAGAGGAAAACACTGTAAACACAAGGAGTTTGTGTTTTACTATTTTCTCCAACGTTTGCTNTTTTCGGCCTTTGGTCATTAGAGTGTGACCAAGAGTACAAGCAGCATCTCCCTGTCTTTATTTATGTCACCAACTTTCTTCACACAATTGTAGTCCATTTTCAATNTAAGTAGTTTGAAATTATTTTGGTAGNTGTATATTGACTCAATATGATAAATCATTATCATAATTAATATGTATTGTTGGATANCTGAAGTTTTCATTATAGAACATTACTATAGACATGCCACTTGGAGTTTAAAATCTCCTTCTCATTATAAACTGAAAACCGGGGGTGTTTCTAAGAGAAATACCTTAAGNAGTTAGAACTACCTAGAAAACCACCTCACCAANTTTTTTAGTGTCATGATCAATAAATACATATACTCTATTCTAACAGTTAGTGTATTTGTCAACCTATCAAAATGTAGAATCACCTGATAGATGGGCCTCCGAGTATGCTTTGAGGGGGAGGGGATGCCTTAGCTACATTATCTGATGTGGGAAGGACCTTCTGAATGTGGACTGGACCAAGGCTGCTTAAGTGGAGAAAGAGATCTGAGAAATAACATGCATGTATTCATTGCTAACTGTGGACTCAATGGGGCCTAAGTCCTCAAGGTCCTGCCACTGTGACTTGCCTGCCACNATGCACTGAAATGTGGAACTGTGCACTAAATGAACCCTCTCTCCCTATGGAATCTTATCATAGAACCAAGAAAAGAAACTAAGATGCTTACTCTTTAAAATGCGGAATTGTTGAGTTATGATGTTACACAACAGTGGTTATGCGGAAGAGGTGGAGACAGAAGAATCAACAGAGACCAGCCTGGGTTATCACTTAGGGCTAGAAAGATGGCTAAGCTGTTAAGACTTGCTGTCCTTCCAGAGGATGGGAGTTCAGTCCCCAGTAATCATGTCAGAAGGCTCGTAAAACACCTGTACCTCCTTCTCCAGGGCATCCACACCTTCTTTTGGCCTCCATACACACCTGCACACACATGGAAGATACTTGCACAGGCACATACACATACCATAATTAAAAATAAAAAGATATAATTGCTCATTCAGGAAGCATGCCAAGTTACCTGATTACATGTCATTGATGCCATGCAATGCTCTGGCTACTTATATTTATGCACAGAATGAACAGGGACTTTCAACCATTAACTTCTCAGCAAATGGTTCCCAGGGATAATTATTCATAAAATGCTTTATAATAATGATAATAATAATATTATACAGCACAAATTTTCACAATTTTATGAAATACATATATAGATTGACAGAGAGATTGATTGAGANCTGTTCAGAGTTAGATCTTACTGAAAATATCTGACAGAATTAGAAGAAAAGATCCCTAAATGCATTTGTAAACCTCTCAACTATACATATATTCAAGTAAGAATTTTTTAGTCTAATGGCGAACTAATCATAGGCCTTTGGAATTGCTGAAAATCCTCTAGATTATTTTTAGATATACTAATAAGCAAATTTCAGGAAAAAATAAATATGTAAAATAGATGTATTGGCAATTTCTCTGCAAAATAGAATGGTACATAAAAATATGGACATTTGAGTACAATCATAAACATTTTGAAATGTATTTGAGATTATTCCTAGCACGTTGCTTTTAGTCCACCAAATAATTTCTTTCACTATTCTATAATAAATACATTTTTTCAGAAGATGAATCAATTAGAACTTTCATTAATTTCTAGGAAATTAGGATCAGCTTTATAAACTTGCGCCTTCCTTTCCAATATTCCCTGTCAACTGAAGATTTCTAGGCGTATGATGGTTTGTGGCTCTTTTACTCCATGAATGGAGTTCATGGCCCATCATGTGTGGTTTTGAATGACTATATCTTAAGATTTCATGGCCAGAGCTATCCTCAAACTGGAGGTAAGCCACTATTTCACACACTAGAAGTACCCACTTGTGCATGTTGAAGAGAGAACTTTGCATGGTCTTGGAGAAAGCGGAAGAAAGGAGGGAAAATGAAGGGAAAGGAGAGAAACACTGAGATGTCAGAGGCACCAAAACTATGGAGNTATGAANTGCCTTTGCACCGATGCTTCCATCCCACACCAGTTCTCAAGCTGGTGGCACTAGGGGGAGCGAGCTTCTCTCTTTAATGTTCCCTTGACCTCTATTAAACCCGTAGTATCAAACACAACAGGGATGCAAGGAAGGGTGGTGCCAGCTCCACTAGTGTCAATAAAATGATTTTTCTCTGGGCTACAGCAGACATAAAACAANTAGATATCACTCTAGTGAGGAGTGTATAATTTATTCTCTACCAGCTTAGTCCAGCATCCTTTCTGGGGGTGATAGTAATTTCTACCTAGAAAGTTGTGACAAACAATGCTGTTCCCTTATTATTTTAATTATAAGTGAGTAGTCCTCTGAACCCCCTTCACTCCACAATAAACCACCCCAAAACTTTCTCAGAGAACTGTGCATAGCTGATAGGTCAGCTCTATTATAACTCTATTCCAGAGGGCATGCCATGATTTACAACCATGTGCAAAAGAGAAAACCTTTCTTGTTGTCTCAGCAAGAGCTGGGATATGATTTATAAGGACACGAAAGTCTTGGCACAGATGGTCCCCAGCCTCAGCATGTTTGTGCTACACAAAGTGACAGGCTCTTCCTCATATGTATTGAAGATCCNACATAGGTAACACAAGGACAGGGTACNTGGTGACAGTTCCTGTATTATTTTAGTGTGGGGCATCCACTGACCCTGTGATGGTAAATGCATGTGGTATTTATCTTCTTAGCAGATCAGTATCTAATGCCACCTGTCGGGGAGGGGAACCTTAACTTTTGTAGTTAGTTGATCTTTTGAATCCTTAATGGACTCCTGAATAATGAAAACATTGTTTTCTGGGACAAATTGTATGTTTATTGTGTTTATACCTTCATTTTAAGCCTCCTATCTCCCAAAATTTATCATCCCAAGAGCAAAGAGAATAGAAACACAAATCCAAAAAAAGATACAAAAAGGAAGAAAAAGTGGAATCCACTTCACTGCATATTTTGTACATCCCATCATCAGAATTGAAAAGAAAGTACAGTTTGGTTAACTTACTACATGTGGTCATAAAATTATTGCTTTAAAAAATTCCAAGTAACACTGCACATTGGATAATGTGCTTTCTCAGGAAATCATCTCAGGAGAGTCTGCTACCCTGCTGTCAAGGAGAAAATGGTCACCATAATCATTTCACTTCCCAGGATGGCATGACTGTTATTATTTCTTATTAACTGAACAAGATGACAATCACAGAGACACATGGTTTAATACCCCTTAGGGTATTAAAAGTTTAATGCAGCACATTAAACTTCCCATATACAAAACAATCAAATGGACCAAAGGCAACTTTCCCCCAAACTGTCAATTCCCATTGGGAATGCATTTCCGTTAAGGATATGAAGTTTCCTACCACTGTAAGGTGGAAGCTTTGGTCACACAGTAGAACACTCTAAGTAAAGACCTCTAAAGTCATAGCCAAGTTGTTCTCAAACTTTATTCTGGCTACAGACTAGTGCAGACACATGTTGAATACATACTTTGACCCTCCAGCCCCCAAAACCCAAACAAAGCAAACTAAGCCAAAACAACAGAAAGGACAGCAAAAGATAACCCCAAACAAACTCTGTCTGCATGGACAGAATCACAGATACTCTGATTCAACAGATTTACCAACAGAATAATATTTTTATATTTCAGGAATATTTAGTAAATTTCGATGAGGCAGTCTATGGAGTCTTCACAAAATAAATAATCAAAGAAAAGAACAACTGCTGATCTTCCATCCAGTTTATTTATTCATTTAAGTTGATAGAATATATATTGACCTCATCTACAAATTATAGTCAGCTTTTCTGAAATGAATCCAATTTAATATAAAAGAAAAAGTCAGGCAAATAGGATTCATGACTGTGTTAGTCAGCTTTCCACTACTGTAACAAAATACCTGACACAATCAAATTATACTAGAAGAGGGAAGGTTCACTTTGCTTCGTGGTTATGAAGATCTTAGCCTACAATTCATAACTCTGTTGCTTTGGGGCTTGATCAGACCAGGGAATATGTGAGTGAGCACATCTGCCCAACTGATGGCCAGGATACAAAATAGAGGAGGAGGTAGGCCCCAGTGATGTACAGACCTCCCATTAACTGCTACCTATGAAAGGATCTACTACTTCCCAACAATGCCCCAGGCTGGAGAACAAGCCTTTAACACATGGGCATTTAGGAGAACATTCTAGATCTAGAGGTAGCAATGACCATCATATCTTCATTAGGTCTTGGCAATACTTACTGAAATATTTCTTGTAACACAATTAGTCTGAAAAGTTTTTGTTTCTTATTTTTTACTTATGTATATTTTTTCTTAGACTTTAATATGTACTTTGTATTTTAATACATATTTTTGAATATGAGTAAATTTTTAAAACCAGTAATGACATTTACACACTTTGTTTATTTCAAGATCCTTGTCTATGTCCTGGGGAGAATATGTATACAGCTGCTAGACCATTCATTCATTCTTCCACTGTGGCTTTATTCAGTCCCAAAGTACTCCATGTCTCAAGAAATGTTCAAATTTAACACTTTAAAACAGGAAGAAGATCCACAGAAATGCAAAACTGTACTTACCAGCATATCATTGGATTGGTGTCATATTTGAATTGGTGATGTGTCTCTTTCAAGGAACATGATAGGTTGTAACAGGAGGCCATCATTTCATTATTCAGTTCCCAGCCTACTGAGATAGGGTGCCCCAGAGTGGTTGCTTAGTAACTGTTCCAGTATGATCATTTTTCCTCCCCCTATATGCAGACATAGTTAATTGACAGATTATGAATTATTACAGTAATTTTCTATTCCAGTAAGTAACCTTATGGACAGAAGAAAGGTGAACGGGATTTTTGAAGTTGAATTTCCTGTGCCATTATAGCATATAAAAGTAACACTGTACTCAGGATTTTAGTAACCTACTTCCTATTAGTAATAAAGAACATCTCTCAGGAAAGAAGTGGCTTGTTCAAGATCACTAAAATAATAAAATATTTGGTTCTAGAGGCTTAAAACCAGATCTACCTTCCAAAACCTGTAGCATGTCTCTCTATCCCAAATTAAACATTCTTACATTTTGTTTTACTATTATCATCATTTGTTTTCTTGATAAGTATGCTAGGCAGGGTTCTCTACAAATGGAAACAACATATATATGTGTACACACAAACACATGTTAGATTGGAATTAGTAGTCCCACAATAGCTGTCACCACACTGGAGAGGCAGATAACTCAGTCTAAGAACCTGGGCACCTCAGATATTCCTGTCTGGGGCCACAGCCAGAAAGAGTCCTGCAGAGTCACATGCATTGAGTCCATAGTGAAAGGTCAAAGGACCTGGGCCTGCTGCCAGCAGTGGACCACAGAGGCTGGGCTCATTTGCTCTCCCTAGTGTGCTCAGTGTTTTCCTCTCAGCCTTCTTTTAATCTGGGCAGCCAATTGGAATATATACCTACTAAGAGTGGGTTTTTCCCTCTGGCATGTCAACCACTTCTAGTCTGAGTTCTCTCTTAATCCAGTCAAATTAGCAACTAATGCAAACCATCCTAGTCCACACGTGTTGACTAGTCCATATACAGAATAATGTCTATTCCAACGGGGAGAAAATGCTACTCTTTCTGTAGTGGAGTCCATTTGCCATGAGATTACTGGATGGTCAGTATTGGAGAAAGATGCTACATTGTGGCTCAATGCCTGTCTTTGCATCTGAAAAAATTGATACTAATTAATAGTCATTTCCAAGCCAGTGTTGGTGAGTGGAAAGGTGCATCACAAAGCCCATGCACACACGCTGTTCTTTTTCTGACTGCCCACATTGTCCGTAAGCCCACTGGGCAATGACTGAGAGAAGCTGACTGCTACCCATAGAGTAGGTTTTCCTATATACTTTACTATTAAAACCCTCCTCTGCTATGGTCACCTTTTAATAAGGATTCATGTAGTATTTTCACATCTTTTCCCATATGGAGAGGTCTATTCACATACCTTTCCCCCAAGTATCTTTCTCATCCATTTTTTAATCATGCTCTTTCCTGGTTCTTGATCACACAACTAGCCATTTTCATTTCAAGAAAAATGTGCAACTTGTGTCCTGCCCAAAGTTCTGCTCATGGTGTAGCTGTCCCTAGACCACTGTCATTAAGTAATGTGCCAAAAAGACAATTGCAACTATAGTGCTGTAGCTGTCTACTGTTGGCTGGTGCTGGCAGAACATGCAGAACCACCTGTAAATTCAGCCCCAGTTTTATGTTCTTAGTCAGCCTATCATAGAGTCCATCCCATTGTCATCAGTACATGACATAGAACAGAAGGCAGTGTAGGAAGAGTAAGAACCATTACATCTGGGCCACTTCTTAAGTAATTGGCTTTTGCCTTCATGGTCTGCTCAGGCCTGATCACATTGGATGATTGCTTATGAATGTATACCTGTATAGCTTGATGAGTCANTGGTGACAGTTCCTGTATTATTTTAGTGTGGGGCATCCACTGACCCTGTGATGGTAAATGCATGTGGTATTTATCTTCTTAGCAGATCAGTATCTAATGCCACCTGTCGGGGAGGGGAACCTTAACTTTTGTAGTTAGTTGATCTTTTGAATCCTTAATGGACTCCTGAATAATGAAAACATTGTTTTCTGGGACAAATTGTATGTTTATTGTGTTTATACCTTCATTTTAAGCCTCCTATCTCCCAAAATTTATCATCCCAAGAGCAAAGAGAATAGAAACACAAATCCAAAAAAAGATACAAAAAGGAAGAAAAAGTGGAATCCACTTCACTGCATATTTTGTACATCCCATCATCAGAATTGAAAAGAAAGTACAGTTTGGTTAACTTACTACATGTGGTCATAAAATTATTGCTTTAAAAAATTCCAAGTAACACTGCACATTGGATAATGTGCTTTCTCAGGAAATCATCTCAGGAGAGTCTGCTACCCTGCTGTCAAGGAGAAAATGGTCACCATAATCATTTCACTTCCCAGGATGGCATGACTGTTATTATTTCTTATTAACTGAACAAGATGACAATCACAGAGACACATGGTTTAATACCCCTTAGGGTATTAAAAGTTTAATGCAGCACATTAAACTTCCCATATACAAAACAATCAAATGGACCAAAGGCAACTTTCCCCCAAACTGTCAATTCCCATTGGGAATGCATTTCCGTTAAGGATATGAAGTTTCCTACCACTGTAAGGTGGAAGCTTTGGTCACACAGTAGAACACTCTAAGTAAAGACCTCTAAAGTCATAGCCAAGTTGTTCTCAAACTTTATTCTGGCTACAGACTAGTGCAGACACATGTTGAATACATACTTTGACCCTCCAGCCCCCAAAACCCAAACAAAGCAAACTAAGCCAAAACAACAGAAAGGACAGCAAAAGATAACCCCAAACAAACTCTGTCTGCATGGACAGAATCACAGATACTCTGATTCAACAGATTTACCAACAGAATAATATTTTTATATTTCAGGAATATTTAGTAAATTTCGATGAGGCAGTCTATGGAGTCTTCACAAAATAAATAATCAAAGAAAAGAACAACTGCTGATCTTCCATCCAGTTTATTTATTCATTTAAGTTGATAGAATATATATTGACCTCATCTACAAATTATAGTCAGCTTTTCTGAAATGAATCCAATTTAATATAAAAGAAAAAGTCAGGCAAATAGGATTCATGACTGTGTTAGTCAGCTTTCCACTACTGTAACAAAATACCTGACACAATCAAATTATACTAGAAGAGGGAAGGTTCACTTTGCTTCGTGGTTATGAAGATCTTAGCCTACAATTCATAACTCTGTTGCTTTGGGGCTTGATCAGACCAGGGAATATGTGAGTGAGCACATCTGCCCAACTGATGGCCAGGATACAAAATAGAGGAGGAGGTAGGCCCCAGTGATGTACAGACCTCCCATTAACTGCTACCTATGAAAGGATCTACTACTTCCCAACAATGCCCCAGGCTGGAGAACAAGCCTTTAACACATGGGCATTTAGGAGAACATTCTAGATCTAGAGGTAGCAATGACCATCATATCTTCATTAGGTCTTGGCAATACTTACTGAAATATTTCTTGTAACACAATTAGTCTGAAAAGTTTTTGTTTCTTATTTTTTACTTATGTATATTTTTTCTTAGACTTTAATATGTACTTTGTATTTTAATACATATTTTTGAATATGAGTAAATTTTTAAAACCAGTAATGACATTTACACACTTTGTTTATTTCAAGATCCTTGTCTATGTCCTGGGGAGAATATGTATACAGCTGCTAGACCATTCATTCATTCTTCCACTGTGGCTTTATTCAGTCCCAAAGTACTCCATGTCTCAAGAAATGTTCAAATTTAACACTTTAAAACAGGAAGAAGATCCACAGAAATGCAAAACTGTACTTACCAGCATATCATTGGATTGGTGTCATATTTGAATTGGTGATGTGTCTCTTTCAAGGAACATGATAGGTTGTAACAGGAGGCCATCATTTCATTATTCAGTTCCCAGCCTACTGAGATAGGGTGCCCCAGAGTGGTTGCTTAGTAACTGTTCCAGTATGATCATTTTTCCTCCCCCTATATGCAGACATAGTTAATTGACAGATTATGAATTATTACAGTAATTTTCTATTCCAGTAAGTAACCTTATGGACAGAAGAAAGGTGAACGGGATTTTTGAAGTTGAATTTCCTGTGCCATTATAGCATATAAAAGTAACACTGTACTCAGGATTTTAGTAACCTACTTCCTATTAGTAATAAAGAACATCTCTCAGGAAAGAAGTGGCTTGTTCAAGATCACTAAAATAATAAAATATTTGGTTCTAGAGGCTTAAAACCAGATCTACCTTCCAAAACCTGTAGCATGTCTCTCTATCCCAAATTAAACATTCTTACATTTTGTTTTACTATTATCATCATTTGTTTTCTTGATAAGTATGCTAGGCAGGGTTCTCTACAAATGGAAACAACATATATATGTGTACACACAAACACATGTTAGATTGGAATTAGTAGTCCCACAATAGCTGTCACCACACTGGAGAGGCAGATAACTCAGTCTAAGAACCTGGGCACCTCAGATATTCCTGTCTGGGGCCACAGCCAGAAAGAGTCCTGCAGAGTCACATGCATTGAGTCCATAGTGAAAGGTCAAAGGACCTGGGCCTGCTGCCAGCAGTGGACCACAGAGGCTGGGCTCATTTGCTCTCCCTAGTGTGCTCAGTGTTTTCCTCTCAGCCTTCTTTTAATCTGGGCAGCCAATTGGAATATATACCTACTAAGAGTGGGTTTTTCCCTCTGGCATGTCAACCACTTCTAGTCTGAGTTCTCTCTTAATCCAGTCAAATTAGCAACTAATGCAAACCATCCTAGTCCACACGTGTTGACTAGTCCATATACAGAATAATGTCTATTCCAACGGGGAGAAAATGCTACTCTTTCTGTAGTGGAGTCCATTTGCCATGAGATTACTGGATGGTCAGTATTGGAGAAAGATGCTACATTGTGGCTCAATGCCTGTCTTTGCATCTGAAAAAATTGATACTAATTAATAGTCATTTCCAAGCCAGTGTTGGTGAGTGGAAAGGTGCATCACAAAGCCCATGCACACACGCTGTTCTTTTTCTGACTGCCCACATTGTCCGTAAGCCCACTGGGCAATGACTGAGAGAAGCTGACTGCTACCCATAGAGTAGGTTTTCCTATATACTTTACTATTAAAACCCTCCTCTGCTATGGTCACCTTTTAATAAGGATTCATGTAGTATTTTCACATCTTTTCCCATATGGAGAGGTCTATTCACATACCTTTCCCCCAAGTATCTTTCTCATCCATTTTTTAATCATGCTCTTTCCTGGTTCTTGATCACACAACTAGCCATTTTCATTTCAAGAAAAATGTGCAACTTGTGTCCTGCCCAAAGTTCTGCTCATGGTGTAGCTGTCCCTAGACCACTGTCATTAAGTAATGTGCCAAAAAGACAATTGCAACTATAGTGCTGTAGCTGTCTACTGTTGGCTGGTGCTGGCAGAACATGCAGAACCACCTGTAAATTCAGCCCCAGTTTTATGTTCTTAGTCAGCCTATCATAGAGTCCATCCCATTGTCATCAGTACATGACATAGAACAGAAGGCAGTGTAGGAAGAGTAAGAACCATTACATCTGGGCCACTTCTTAAGTAATTGGCTTTTGCCTTCATGGTCTGCTCAGGCCTGATCACATTGGATGATTGCTTATGAATGTATACCTGTATAGCTTGATGAGTCANATAGAATCCAGTTAAAGATGGGAAGTCCAGATCACATGGTAACTTAATAGGCCCCTGTCAAGTGTTCAGTACCACTACGGTTCAAAGGTCATCCAAGAGCTCTCATAGGCAGTAGCGGTCTGAAAATGATAGGAGGGCCTTGTGCCAAAATCCAAAGGCTGCCTCTGTGATTCACCCAGAGTGGGAATGCTGCCTTACCTTATCGTGCATCAGCTGATCAGAAAGTCCACCAAAGCACCTTCTCCGCTGCAGACCTTTAGCACTTCCAGGACCTGGAGCTTGGTGTATCTACCTCTTATTATGAATACATACAGTTTGTACTTATTACTGGAAACTCCTTGAAACCTATCATTCACTTCTGAGCAGACACTAAGTTGGATATACCTAACTTTGCCTTTATAACAGTTGGGCTGC
Source organism: Neotoma lepida (assembly GCA_001675575.1). NCBI lineage: Eukaryota > Metazoa > Chordata > Mammalia > Rodentia > Cricetidae > Neotoma > Neotoma lepida. The sequence continues at coordinate 28,061 of LZPO01008832.1, read as the reverse complement.
TCTAGGATAACCCGAGCTTTTGGGAGAAAGGTCACAGATACCACATCTGATCAACAGCATATCTCAGTCCAGTGTCACTCTGCTGAGAGATCAGTGAAGGACCTGTCTTAAGCACCTATTGTTTCCAGTGGAAAGGGTGAGGGGAAGAGAGAGACCATCAATGTTCAGGAGTTCTTGTCATTTCAGTGTAACAGAGAGTGCCTGGAGCAAGCCTTCAGTGACATTCTTCTTGATAATATTATATAATCCTTCACCTTTAGCCATACAGGGACAGATGATGTCTTCAGCAACCCAAGATATGAAGGAAGACCAATAACTAACTGTACTAGAGACTCTCAATTTAACACACCTCTATATAAGTACATGCCCTGGGTGTTTTTATTATACTATCTCCAAAATTTCTCACTCAACAAACCAAAGAACCTTGAAGTGATGGGGAACTAGGCAGTGACAGCTTATGGCTAGCTTCTCAATAAGTGGGGAACTAGATAGTGCAGTTGGGGACAAATGATAATTCAGTTACGTTCTTTGGTTTTGTTTTGCTTTTGACCAAAGGCTAGAAGTCTCAGGACAGTATGCGTGCCTATGTGTGAATGGCTTTTTACATAAGGAAGAATTCTTAAACATGGTGAGAGTACCCTACAGAGAAGGTTCCAGACAGCTTGCTTTGCAGTTTTCATTAAAACANCAGGCATTATAATGGACATACATTGTTTGGGTGTTTGCTTTAGATTCAAGGTCTCCTAACTAAACACTTCTGGTGATCAAGAAGGAGAGAANAAGAGTTTTGCAAGTGTTTTGAATTATTGCTCGAAGTCAACGCTCTGTNCAAGTGTGAAGACACAACTTCTCAGGGGATGGAAGAATGGATAATAGGGACAAGAGCATGGAAATATGCCTTGATTGTTTCTGTCATGGTCTGTAAACTACAAGCCATTCCCATAGAATCTTTCAGTGGAGAGGAATTAGAAATTGGATGTATGAGGGGAAATGACGGTTAAGGATGGAGTATATATCTCCTTGTAGCAATTGTTTGGCAAAAAGAAAAGAAAACAAAGCAAACAAGTCACAAAACTTCTCTAGCTATCTCATGTAGATAGCTATCTGTGTGTCTATATTTTCTGCCAAAGAGACGAATCTTGGCCCAAAGATCTTAATCACACATACTTATGCTTTAAAAACATATTAAAATATATATTAAGAGATAAAATACAACTTGACTTTTTCCCTGGAAAGCCCAAGGTTCTTACATAGAACCATGTAAAGCCAGCACTTGAATAACCACATGCTTTTCATGGTATTCTTCATTCTGACTCACACCCCAACTTTTAACCTATCAGTCCTCAGTTCTGGCAATATTTTTTTTATGCCACGTATGATTTAATTCATCCCTAAATCTGATGAAGAGATACTTATTTCACTTTCTCTGTGGCTACATACGCCTTCATTGTGAGAGGGTCTGATGTTCAACATCTACCAGTCAGCGGCACTGGAGATGAAGATCACTCACACCAGTCCAGACACAATACCATTTACTGAGCATCTGTGTGTGNTTTGCTCCACAAGGTACCATGGAATTTAAGCAAAAATCTTATCATATAGCAAAGGGTGGCTTAGAAAAAGGCAGTTAAGTTTCTAAGGTGGTGTGCGTGGAGAGGCAGGGGCTGTAGATATNTCTATGTAAGCAGGTGTGTGCATGTAGAAGTCACAGAATGATTACAAGTCTGATTCCTGAGTGTTCACCATTACATGATGGAAGCTTAGGTTGGTTCCTGAGACACCAATCCCTTTTTAAAAAGCATGGTCTCTCACTGGCCTGGAACTCATGAAGTAAACTAGGCTGGCCCTCAGTGAGTCCCTGAACTGCTCTGTCTCTGCACCCCCAGTGCTGGGACTGTAAAGCACACTGTACAGCATAGCATTTTTATATGTCATTGGAAGATCAAACTCAAACTCCGCTCCTTGCAAGGGAAGCCCCTTCCCTGACTGAGCTGTCTCTTCAGTCCCAATATGTTCTTATCCTATTTTTCTTTTTTCTTGTATAATTCACCAACTTATTTCTTGAAACCTTTGGCTTTTAAATGTTCATGTAGTTTTTCTTGCCAGCATAGTTGGCAGCAAAACTGAATCAAGTTTAAAAATACTTCACCCAAACTTTCATCATTGAGAAAACCCTTCACCATACTCCCTGGAAGGAAGGCTCGTCTCTTTGAGGGAGGTATGATAAACCCTACAAGCTTCCTGAACAGTGTTTGGAAAAAGTTGCCATTGGCTTGCTTACTTTGGGCCAGGAACTCGGTCGGTATTGCAGTCTGTAGAGATGTNCATGGTCTTTGTAACTTCTGTAAATGTTGTCTTTCCATTTTCCTCTACACTGCCTGCGTTCTGTTCTTGCCTCTTTACCTATCCAATCTTTCAAACCAGCACAAAGCAAAGACTGATCTCACTTTATTATTGCCTTGTTTGCTGCATCTTTCTTATGGATCTACTTATTAGTGTCACGTGGGATTTGACATTGTTTTTTGTTGCCTCAGTATTTATGTGACCTCCCAAATAAATTTTAAGTTGCCTAATGGAAAGAATATGGCTTTTTTTTCAAACAGAGATTCTTTACCAAAACTGATACTGAGGCATACATAAATTATCAAAAAGCAAATTGGCATTTTTGACCATAAGTCACTGTATTAGGGTCAGACATAAGCACATTTTAAGTGGAGTATTTGAGCAAAAATACATTAAGTAGGATATTCATGCACTTGGGGACTTATTTAAAAATCCATGTTCAAAACATTGTCAATGTGTCATGGTATTCTCTAGACAGCACTTGGGAAAGAAAAAAAATGCAGAACAGAAATTGTGACGTGTTTCCTACACAGACATTGGTGTGTTGAATGTTGCCAACTCAATCCATTGCTCACCAAAATGACCATGAAGATGAGAGCACAGAGGAGGAGAGCTAGGGATGAGCTGGGCAATGAGCTGCAGCTGCTTCTTTTCATTCACTCGCTGGATTCTCTGTAAATATTGGTAGGGCTTGCAAAGTGGTACACAGCATCTCTGTAAATTAAAATGACTGCTCATACTCTGATGAGAATAGCAGGGCCATGGTGTCAGACAAAGCAGACAGTGATATCATATGCTGCACAAGCTTTCCCTGTGGCTTAGCCCACAGACTCCTAGTTCATCTGCTGCATGATATCTGGATGCATGTTTTAAAGAAGCCAACACCTTTACCAACAGAATACTCAAAGAGTGTTCAAAGTTGATCTCCCCACAACTTCCTTCTTGCCTTGTGCACCCTGGCTGGTTTACATGTGGACTGCGAAGTTTCTTTGGGGTTTTGCTTCTNGTTTGTACTGAGGTTCCACACTGACAGATGTCTTTTTGTAAGAATGAAATGACACAGCAGAGTTTTAAAATGGCTGTTCTTATATTTGCATATTAATTACTTGCATCTCGTTTTATTATTATATTATCTGATTCAGATTCTGACTAATTAATTTCACCTGGAATTGCATGCAGGCGTATGAAAAATCACACTTGGCCATTTGTAGAGACCAGCTGTGTATTAAAAATATCTGATCCCCGTCTGCAGGATTAAAAAGAGAGAGGGAAAACAGCTGATTGTAAAAGTCACTTTTCCTTGTGCCCTGAAGGTATTACCATTGGCAGATATCCCTTAGTCCTCAGCCTCTTCCGAACATTAACCCAGAAGTTGACTTCGAGCATCATTCAGTGAGATGACTTCACTTTCCATGATTTTGGTTTTAATTTGCAATGATGCTAATGCGGTTGGGTTTTCCCCTCCCCCTGTATGCACACACTCATTGCCTTCGATTCCAGCCTGAATCACACACAGCCAACTTCATTTGGACCACAAATTGCTTTGGCCTCACTGGCACCGGAAAGTGATAAACAAAAATCTGAGAGAGCCGGGAAAGGATGACAAAACCAACCCCCCAGGATCAAATGTTCCCTCTTAGAACTGCAACCAGATCCTGGAGCAGGACCCGAATGCACATGCATGCTCTGCTTTTCCATCTCTCTGTGTCTTGCTATGTTTTTCTATTGCATTCTTTGTCTGCCCTGACAACAGATGGTGTTTTAATAAAGTCCAGTAGGAATAGGACTGTGGGTAAACATTGCAGGGTATGCCAATTCCATAATTGCTGGGGACTGATTCAGCCTCTTACCTGCTGCATCCAAATTGGGAGAGAACCAACTGTGTTTGCACCTACCGGCAGAGACCCGCTCGCCCGCAGCTGGGGTGTGCTGCAGCAGCGAGCCTCACGATAGAAGGTAAATCACAGCTCCTGCCATGCTTCTTGGCACCGGGGCTGGAGGACGCTGCCATCTGGCTCGTCATCAAACATGGCCATTGGATCTTTCAGAGATAAAATGGCTTTTGGAGAAAAAATAAAAATGCTTGCTATTTAAAAGAAAAAAAAATGGATACACATAAAACTTACCATCATTCTCTTTACAGGCTCGGTCTATGCTAAAATCATACTCTGAGCTTATTTCTGCAATGGCTTGCTGGTGCTGGTTCTTTCCTTACTGATTCCCACGCTCAACGGAATTTATAGCCTAAACCTATTATGTGCTAATGGAAACTTAAATTCATTGGATCTAGCCAAGAAAATGCATGCTCTCATTTGTTTGCCCCACTGGGGAAGGGTAACGAGTTTTGGCTATCTATTTGAGCTATTTTAGTTGTCTCGTTTCCTTACATCATGTAGAAATAGATTTTCAACCTTTTCATAGATGTATTCAGAAAAGGAGGCAAGCGAAGCAGATGACAGTGATATCCAAATGCTTGTCATTTTCCCCTTTCCCCAAAGTCCCTTGGAACTACTGAATAACTAGAGGCTTCAGAAAAATCAAGTGGCTTTGGCTGTCAGGAAGAGACAAAGTCAGAACATATTCGTGTTGTTAGAGAGCCACAGGCATGTGATATTTATCCAGGGATCATGTTTTAAGTGACATCCAGTTTCTTCAGGTACAGTTATCTTCAACAGTTTNCGTCTCGTCTTCCTTCAATTAGAAGGACAAACACAGAAAACAAAATAAACTGCAGAGCAGCTCAGGCATTGGGGAAAGAAGGTCCCTGTCTGGTGGTTCACACACCTAGAGAAGTCTCCTGTTTCTTGCTTTATCTGTTCTCTGCCGAAGGAAATGAAACTAGCCAGTAAGAATAAACCAGTATAGCTTAGGACAATTTTGTTTTTCCTTCAGTTGAGTTGGCTAACACCCAGACAGAAAAAATAGTATTTTCATTCCTACAGGCTTTTAGATAAAATGATCCTATTTTCATTTTTTTTCTGTATGTATATAATGAATGTGTGAGTGAACTCCTGTGTGTGTGTGTGTGTGTGTGTGTGTGTGTGTGTGTGTACAGGCACACACATGTCATGCATCATGTATAAAGGTCAGGAGCGACCTTGGGTGTGGATGCTGGCTTACCACTTTGTTTGAAAGAGTGTGTTTTGCTGGCTTGCTTGTTGTTGTTTGCCTCTGTGTGNCAGGCTGCCTGGCCTGTGGAGTTTCAGGGAATCCCCTGCATCTGCCTCCAGTCTCCATCAGAACAGTGGGATTGCATGGAGCACTATCACAGCAGGTTTTCTACGGGGTTCNGGAATTTGAAGTCAGGCTCTCATTCTTGCACAGCAAGCACACTACTTGGAGAGCTATATATATACAGAGCCTCTGTTTTTGTTGTTTTTTAGAATTTTCAATGTGTGCAGGCAAAAATACTATTCTCTAAATTATCTTATCCATTGCCTGTTTTTAATGACCATTGAGCCATAGTCATTACTGCCTTCTGTCTTTCCCTCTGCATCTCATTCATTTCTCTCTTCCAGGTTGATTTGAAGAAAATTTTAGTTATACTCCGGGCTTCATATTTTCAAATCCATTAAAAAAAATCTGAAGAAAATTTGAGTCATACAAAGAACATCAAGTGACTTAACTAAAATTTGCCATTCAGAAAAGTTTCTATTATTTTAGTACTTGAGCTACAGTTTCAAAAACTGCATAATTGTTCAGAATCATTTCATATACATTAGTTTTCTATTGCTATTATAATCCAGTTTCATAAATTTGGAACTTAATATTTTGGAGCTTAAAAGGCCTCAGTGGGATTTCTGGGACTAACATAAACATGGCCACAGGTCTTTGGCAGGGTCCTGGGAAGATTCATCCCTTGACTTTATAGCTTCTAGAGTGTCAGTTCTTCTGGTGTGGAGGTCTACACATTTCCTTGGTTGGTCTCTTTCATCCTCTGAGCCAATCTCGACATCATTTTGAATCCCATTCTGTCTTCACCTTGCATGTTTTCACTGACATGCCCGTCTGCCACTTTTAAATGCTTGTGGTTTTCCTGGGCCTAGAACGGTTACCCAGAATAATGGTTTACCAGAATAACTCATATCTACAGAGCCACCTTTGTTTTGGGTTGAAGCATGTTTGCAGGTCCTGGGATTCCAACAACTTATGGGGGAGGGGAAGATGGCGTGTGTTTCTGTGGATGGGGTTTTTAAGTGTGCTTCCTGAGAATGAGGACATTCCTTTACATGATCACGGCTACATAGTAAAAAGTAGGATATGGCTTAATATATACACTTTGTTGTTGTTTGAATGAGATGTCCCCTGCAGTCTTGAGGATTTGAATACTTGGGTCCCAGTTGGTGGCCCTGTTTGGGCAAGTTTAGGATATATGGCCTTGATAGAAGAAGTATGTCACTGGGACAGGACTTTGAGGTTTCAAAAGTCATATGCCACTTGCAGAGTGCTCTCTCTATTTGTGGCTTGCAGCTGAGGATGTTTGCACTTAGCTCTTTCTCTACTATGCCTGCCATGACCATTTTTTTCCTGTGATGAACTCTCATCCCTCTGCAACTGTAATCCGAAAATAAACTTTTTCTTCTGTACATTGCCTTGGTCATGATGTTTTATCACAGCATTGGAAAAGTAACTAATACATACTCCATACTGCATCATATTGCACAGATTTCCCCAGATTCACCCAATAACTAGATACAATTCAGTATACAGATCCTACATATAGCTATGATGACTAATATTGACTGTCAGCTTGATAAGATCTGGAATCACCTTGGAGACAAGCCTCTGGACACAATGTGTGGGACTATATAGGTGGACTTTTCTTTCTCACCAGTCAGTTCCCAAATAACCACACAGAGACTCAATATTAAGTAATTAATTAATTAAATGATTGACTAATAGATCAGACTTGTTACTAGCTGACTCTTANGTTTAAATTAACCCATATTTCTTACCTATGCTTTGCCACGTGACTTGGTACCTTTTGTTAGTATGGCATGCCCACCTTNCTTCTCTCTGCATCTGCTTCATACTCCTGCCCTTCTTCCTTCCAGCTTTCTCAGTTTGGCTCTCACACCTAACCTTATCCTGTTCAGCTATTGGCCAATCAGCTTCTTTATTAAACCAGTCATGGTGACATATATTCATACAATGTAAAGGAATATTCAGTCATAGTTAAAATTCTCCTTAGTTAGGTTAGGCAGGAGGTTAGCCTCGGGGCATGCCTGTGAGGGATTAATTTAGATGATTAACTGGGGTCTGACTACCCACCTTAACTGTGGATAGCACTGTGAGGGATTAATTTAGATGATTAACTGAGGTCTGACTACCCACCTTAACTGTGGGTAGGTCTGACTACCCACCTTAACTAACTGTGGGTAGCACTGTCCTGTGCACCGAGAGCCTGGCCTGAATGAGAAGAAGAGATAAAAGCTGAGCATCAGAGTTCATACCTCCCTGCTTCCTGACTATGAGTGCACTGTGAACAGCTGCATCACTCCCATGCTGCCAAGACCCCCACCGTGAGAGACTGTACCCTTGAACTGTGAGCCAAAATAAACTCTCCCTTGGGTCATTTTTGCCAGGTATTTTATCATAGCCATAGGACAGAAAACTACTAAAATATACCATTGTCATATATCTTTATTTTACTTTAAGTTAGGTTTATCAGACTTTCCCTTCTTTAATCCTTTGACATTTGAAAGATATGTACTTATTGGACACTCTATTTTTTAAAAATAAAGTGATGTTTTGAAATGCTCACAGAAAGGTGAATCCTAGAGTTATATCAGAAGTACATAGGTTACAGTTGGTTGGGCTTCTCCTGGTCAAATTGCAGCTTGATTATCAAATAGATATTAAGCATAATATTAACCCTCTACTTTTAAAATAAAATAAAATCCTTGTGGTTTTTCATGATTGCTATTCAGGTTAGGTATTTTTGATTGGTATGATGATTAAATTTTATGTCTCAGCATTGTGAGGCTCTGTGGCNCAAATGGAACACAAACCTGTGTTGCTCTCAAAGTGCTTTGTAGACACGATGAGCACCTATAGTTAGCTGACTTTAGTTTGAGGTGATTACTCTCAGTGACTTAGCTGGGTCTCTTCTGATCACTTGAAGGTAAAAGAGCGTAAGTGAGGTTTACTAGCAAGGAAGAACCTAGCTTCAACATTAGAAATCCTGGCTTACTTTCCATGCAAGCCACCAAATACATTTTGCATTTGCTGTGATCACAACTGCTCAATCAAATTCCTTGGAATACAATTCATTATAGAAAAATGTCATATTATCTTTGTTTCTCTGTAGAATCCTGAGTGACACTGTACGTACAGCAGAAAATGAATCCTATATTCCTTGGGGCCTCACACCTCCTCACAGGTAACATCAGTTTGTCTCTGGACTGTAATCTTAGTGTTGATCACTTGGTTACTTTAATCCTTTTGGCAGTCATCAGATCTCTTTACTGTGAAGTTGCTATTTTTCTCTTCCTAATTAGTAAGGATTTTTCAAGGCAATTGTTTCAGATTGTCCATTTAGAGAACTCAGGTTAAACCAAACTTTCCCTTGCCAGTTTTGGTGTTCACAGAGTTCTCTTACCCCCAACTCTTTCATTTCTTCTTGAGTGAAGAACGTTAGTATAAACAGGACACTTTCTTTTTCTTCTATTATGTGATCCCATCACTTATTGAAAATCTCTCTTAGCAATCAGATCAATGAATACCCAAACTGTCATCACAGAGCCTTCATTCAGTAACTGATGGAAGCAGATGTAGAGATGCACAGCCAAGCACNAGGCTGAGCTCCAGGAGTCCAGTTGAAGAGAGAGAAGAAGGATTCTATGAGCAAGGGGCATCAAGGTCATGATGGGGAAATCTACAGAGACAACCAATCCAAACTAATGGAAACTCATGAACTTTAGACCAACAGCTGTGGAACCTCCATAGGACTGGACTAGGCCCTCTGNATAAGTGAGACAGTTGTGTAACTTGATCTGCTTAAGGGGCCCCCTGGCAGTAGGATCAGGATTCATCCCTGGTGTATGAGCTGGCTTTTTGGAGTCCACTACCTATGGTGGGACACCTTGCACAGCCTTGATGCAGGGGAAGGGGCTTGGACCTGCCTCTGCTGAATGTACCAGGCTCTGCTCACCCCCCATGGGAGACCATACCTTGTTGGAGGAGGGAATGGGGGATGGGTTGGAGGGGGAAAGCTGAAGGAGTGGGAGGAAGGAAGAGAGGGGAATCTGTGGTTGGTATGTAAAATGAATAAAAAATTCCTTAATAAAAAAAAGAAAGAACATCTCTCTGCATATATGGGTTCTTAATTTACTGAATGGCTATGATTGACCATGTGCTCAGGCCAGCTTGTTTACTCCTGAGAACCAGATTTAAGCATCTCCATCCAGACCAGTGGTAGAATGTTGATAGCTTAAAACCACTCATAATGTGAATATTTACACTCTTAAAACCATCTAATGTTGCTAATGAGGCTTAGTGTTTCTTTATAGGGAGCAGCCATCTGTAAACCATTACAATCAATAGTTACTTGAACATCAAGTTGCGACTTGATCAGGAAGCTCCCCACCCAGCTGTATCCTTTGTACTGCTGATGTAACTCCAGGATTCACCATTCTGTGAGCATTTCTTGACTTTCTGACTCATTGTGATGTTCTGGGAATATTTGTTGCTTTCTGTACAATAGCCCTGAATCCAATTTTCTTTTCAGGGGAATTTATTTCCCAATAGGAATAAATATAATTCCAAGTTTCTTTGATAGAGTTAAAATTTTATTAAACTAATACATAGAAACTTCAGAGTAGTTTCAGAATTGTCAGGTCCTATTGCTTCATAGTGTGTATGCACTATGTGGGAGAAGGTGCCCTCAGAGGTCAAAAAAGGGTGTTTTGGGGTTCCCTCAAACTGGAATTACATGANATTGTGAGGCAGTGTGGGTGCTGGGATCAAACCTAGGTACTTTGTGAGAGCAGCAAGAACTTTTAACTGCTGAACCATCTCTCTAGTCCCCAATAACTAATTTTAATATTCAACTGTAGTTATTAGTAAACTTTTAGGTAAATTCAAAGTTTGATGATTTTTTAGATTATAATTGCATTCATCCCTTCCCTTTCCTTTCCCTTCCTCCTTCCAAACCCTCCCGTATTCCACTCCCTGCTTTCCTTCACATTCATGGCCTTTTTATNACTAAAGCTCTGTATTTTAAACATGATGTCACTTCCCATATCTCAAGATTATAAAGATGTAATATAATCCTTATATTTTATTTAACTACCTAAGGTGTGGTCATTGATACATGTGAAAACATATAACTGAAAAATCCACTTAACCACACAAAAAAATAAAGGTGATAGACATATTGATTAATGAAAATTGGCTGTGTGAAAGATTGCTTAGAGAAAGCTGTGTTGTTATGCTCTTCCCCTTCCGATAAAATATTTTTTAAATGGATAATAAAATAGCATGTAAGCTTTAGACAATTTTACAAGAAAGGTGACCATCTGATAACAATATGCTGATGCAAAAGCCAATGGACAATGGGCACAGAAAATGTTCTTTTAATAAGGAACATCAAAGTTGTGATTGCAAGTTCAGTGTTAAGTGTAAATTATTCTTGCCATCATACAATTAGTCTGTATTCAACTAACAACATGTATTTATAAGATCTTATTAGTGTAGTTACTAATTTATTATAGATGAATTATTCATTTGACTAGTAAATATAATTGTGATTTAATGACAACTTCTTCAGAACACATATTTTTCAGAATTAAACACTAGTAAGAAATTTCTCACAGTTAAATAATAGTTGAAAAAAACTAAACCTTTACACAATAAAAAACTTTCAATACTACAATTATTATAATGTATTAAATTTTAATGAGGTAAAGTATTAAAATACAATGTTAAAAACTATTATTAAGGTTTGGCAGAATGGCTCAGTGGTTATGAACACTTGCTCCTCTTTCAGAGGACCAGAGTTTGGTTCCCAGCACCAGTGTTGGGTCATTCAAATCTTTGTAACTGAAGCTCCAGGTGGATCCAACACTCCTTTCAGGGCAAGCAGGCACTCACACACAGATGCAGACATGTCCACACATATGTACACAGACATTAAGAAAGGATCTATTATTACAGGATAAATAAAGCAAAAACAGAGCTTTTGAGAATCATTTCTATAAAAAGCTGTTACTAAGAAAAATTCTTATTTTTGTGTTTCTTGGCATATCTGCTTCATTTGCAAATGAACTTGATGAGCAGGACAGATAGCCAGCTTCTCTACAGACCCCTTGAAGCATGAGAGATTTAGAAGCTAAAACATGACTGGGACTTGCCACATACAGCCCTCCTGTTTTCCTTCTTTCTTTGTCTCTGTCTTTCTTTCTTCTAGAAATGAGCATCGACTGAATTAATAGTTTCTGTTGTAGGACCAGTTTATAGAAAGTGATGCTGTAACTTTTAAATGTTCAAGTTCATTTTAATATGACAATTCATACTCTTGTTAATTTTATTTTTGAGATATATAATTATAACATTTTCCTTTCCCATTCCTCCCTCCAAACTTCCCCATTATACACTTCATCACTCTCTTCAAATTAAAGGCTTCTTTTTTCACTAATTGTTATTACACACACACACACACACACACACACACACACACACACACACACACACACACACATTTCTAAATATAACCTTTTCAGTTTGTATAAAGATACTTGCATGTATGTTTTCAGGGCTGATCATTTGGAACTGGACAACCAATTGGTGTGCCCTTCTCTGGCAAATACCATGTCTTCCTCTCCCAGCTGTCACCTATAGTATACAAAAAAACAAAAACCCTACAGTTTGATGAATTTTGAAAAGGTGCAAGATCCTATTCCCTATTTCTCTNCTGTCAGAGAACATTTGTATTTCACATGAGCATTCTTTATGATTCTTTGGGAATTGATCTTCACTTCCCAAGGCATCAGCTTTGGATTTTTATGCTATCATTGTGTTTTATCTGCTGTTGAACTTCATGCAAATGAAATCACTGATTTAGGTTATATTTTGTGCCCTTATTTAAATAACATAATACCTCTGGAACTCATCCTTGATGGCTTGTGCATGCAGAACTTTACTCATTTTTGCTGTTGAGTAATACTTATATTAATACACAACCATTCTTCTATGTGTTTCCTATTGACTAGACTTTGAGCAACTTTTAAGTCAGGACTATTACAAATGAAGCTGTCATAGAAAATCCCGTACACACGAGCATTTATTGTCAATATTTTGTGAAAATACCAAAAATTGGAGTTTCTAGTTCATGTGTTTAACTAGATTTAGCTTTAGTGNTAATTTTCCCTTGTAAAATGCAACATACATTTTTTCTGCCAATACTGAAAAATAATTGACATGGGATTTAATCTCTCTTCTTAAATAATAAGCTAAAATAGATATTTTACCAGGCATGTAGACTTAGACAGGTGGCACTGTGGTGGGAATCTGGCTTCCAGAGTTCGAGAAGAGAAGGCAAATCACTGAACAAATAATGGCCAAGTCGACATATGGTTGTGCCCATCTGCCATTCCAACACTCAGAAGGCTGAGGCAGGAGGATTACAACTTCAAAGTGAGCTTGGGCTAGAGAGTCAGACCATGTTTTAGAAAACAACTAAAAACCAAAAGGGAAGAAAGAGAGTAGAATGAAGTGTGTATGTGTGTGTGTATGTGTGTGTGTGTTTGTGTGTGTGTGTGTGTGTGTGTGTGTGTGTGTGTGTGTGTGTAGGGGGAGACAAAGCAAAAGAAAGAAGACAGTGGCAAAAAAATGCAAATTTACAGATCTAAGATCAAGAGCCCCTATGCATAGTGGACACAAAGTGAAATGTATCCAAGCACAGAGAATCAATCAACCAAAACAATTAAAATAAAAAGAAATCTTTAAATCAATATCAAAATAAAGATACATGTGCAGAAGAGCACAAATAAAAACAATGGACTTTTGCTTTAAGCACAAATCCAGAACAATGCAGGGACATCTATGAAGAAAGCTAAATACTGCCCACTCTACCTAGAAAAACAAATATCTTTAAAAACTGAAAGAAAAATAAACTTTTTCAGGAAACAAATCTTTTGGAATTTGGCTACAAACACTACAGATTAATTAGATAAGGTTTTCCTCTTTAATTCTATAATAATGAGTAAAGTGGCTGGTGAATAATGCATAATAATACTAAATAATCTATAAGACACACTGCTACTAAATATCTACAGCCCATAAAATGAGTCATCCTCAATTATTTAATATAATGATACTCAAGAAAATCCTGGTAAAATGCTATAATAAATAGGGGTATGACATCATGATCCTTATCAACTGCAAGTAGGAATCAAAGGAGATTAAAAAGGTCCAAGATGTGTGTTGATATTTTTTTCAGTGTCTTTCCCTAACAGGGTTCCTCATAAGAACTACTGAGCATAAATTAATAAACTCACACAACATTCTCATTTACATCCATATAAACAGAGAGAACAATTATTCTTGGTGGAAAGAAGAAAAGAAAGAAAGAAGTATACACAAAAGATGCCTGAGGTTGAGTGCTTGATTCTTCCAAGGAAAAAAAGATTGACATAATTTAAGAAAATAAGTAACAAGATGAAAAGAATGTTGGAATTAGAAAAGAACAAAACATCCAGAATGCCTGCCCCCCCGCCCCCGGACTCATCCAGATTTAAACAGACTAATGATATCAACTTTTTTCTAGAGTCTAAATCTTGCATGAATGCATCCCTTACTTGGATAATTCTGGAATTAACTATATTTTATTGAGCATGTAATAGCACATGCAAAACCTCAATTGCTTTTTTCTTTTTTTAATTAAAAATTTTTTTATTCATTTTACATACCAACCACAGATCCCCCTCTTATGCCTCCTCCTGGTCCCCCCTAGCCTCCCCCAGCCCAAGGCCCACCTCCCATCTCCTCCTTGAAAAAGGTAAGTCCTTCCATGGTGAGTCAGTAAAGAGTGATACATTCAGTTGAGGCAGGACCAAGCCCCTCCCCCTGCATCAAGGGTGAGCAAGGAGTCCAACCGTAAGTAAATAGGCTACAGAAAGCCAGCTCATGCACCAGGGATAGATACTGATCCCACTGCCGGGGCCCCTCAAATAAACCAAGCTACACAACTGTCTCCTGTATGCAGAGAGTCTAGATCAGTCCCATGCAGATTCCACAGCTGTCTGTCTAAAGTTCGTGAGTTCCTATGAGTTTGATTCAGTTGTCTCTGTAGATATCACCATCATGATCTTGACTGCCCTTGCTCATGTAATTCCTCTTCTCTCTCTTCGACTGGACTCCCGGAGCTTAGCCTGGAGCTTGGCTGTGGATCTTTGCAACTGCTTCCATCAGTTACTGGATGAAGGCTCTATAAAGACAGTTAGGGTATTCACCAATCTGATTACTGGAGTAGGCCAGTTCAGGCACCCTCTCCACTATTGCTNGTAGTCTAATCTGAGNTCGTTCTTGTGGATTCCTGGGAATTTCCCTAGCACCAGATTTACCCCTTACCTCATAATGTCTCCATCAAAATGTCTCTTTCATTGCTCCTCCACTCTGTCACTCCAATTCAACCATCCTGTTCCCTCATGTTCTCGTCCCCCATCTCCTCCCCTCTCTTGCTCTTCCCCCCACCCCTAGTCCCCAGTTTACTCATGGAGATCTCATCTGTTTCCCCTTCCCAAGGCAATCCATGCATCCCTCTTAGGGTCCTCCTTGTTTCCTAGCTTCTCTGGAGCTNTGGGTTGTAGTCTGATTTTCCTTTGCTTTACATCTAGTATCCTCTTATGAGTGAGTACATAGCCACTTTGGAAANCAGTATGGTGACTTNTCAGAAAATTGGGCATCAATCTACCTCAAGACCCAATGATACCTCTCTTGGGCATATACCCAAGGGATGCTCAATCATACCACAACGAATCTTGCTCAACTATGTTCATAGCAGCATTATTTGTAATAGCCAGAACCTGGAAACAACCTAGATGCCCCTCAACCAAAGAATGGATAAAGAAAATGGGGTACATATACACAATGGAGTACTACTCAGTTGTAAAAAACAATGACAGCATGAAATTTAAAGTCAAATGGATGGAACTAGAAAATGTCATCCTGAGTGAGGTAACCCAGACTTAGAAAGACAAGCATGGTATGTACTCACTCATAATTGCTTTTCTTTTAATGAAATAATTACCCAATAAGTGATTAATCAATGAATGTTGATTCTGGATAAACCACTAAAAGAGATAATGATACTTCTATTGAAAGAAAATGATAAAATTATTTTTAAATATTTGCAATATTACTTGTAAGCATTTTAAACTATTAAAAACTTAAATTTATCAAGTTTTTTCCATCAATAAATTAAGAATAACAGGAGAAAATATACTTCAATATTTTATGCTCTTCTCCATATTTCTCTGTAAGTGTACAAAAACAAATATTAAAATTTGCACATTAATCTACAATAAAATAGTTNCAAAACTTCATATTCTTAGAGTATGAAAATTTTATATGTTGTATCTTAAGCTGTTTTTAATGTAGTTACAATTTATATCAACTTAATATCTTCCAAAATAAGTTTTTTCACACATGATAGTCTGTAAAGCTATGTTCTTTAATATTAGACAAATATAAGTTATAAGACTGTCTAATAAGTTATGCTATTTGAAGCATTCCTGACTGTGATTATTTCAGAATTTCTTAATTTGAAGTTGCTCTTCTTAATCCCATTTTTACACAGTGGATGAACTTGACCGTTGCCTTGATTTGAGCACTGAATTCTGAGAGCTCTCAGTGTGGTCTTGTGATTTCTGGTCTCCTTAAGAACAGAATTTTATGTCATCATACCAGTATCCATGTCTGCTGACAGTTACAGTAATGATATGTCAACATTTTATGAATAGTCAGCTTTGAAAAATACACTCCAGGATGTGGAGTTTTCAAGCNCTTTAATGTGCTGCTTGCCTGACAGCAGCACAGACCTTGGTAGAAAAATGTTTTCTTTCTTTGGTATTGACCTCTCGTGAGATGAAGATTTACCAAGATGGAATTCAGATAACTGGCTCCTCTTTCCTCCAAAAACCAACACTGATGGAAGCAAACAATGTATTGTCACTCATTCCTTACTTAGGACCTGGATAACCTGGAACAAAGAACAGGATTTATGAACCTAAGCCCCTTTAATAAAGTTAGAAAATACTTCTTTCTGACAACTTTTTTAACTCTTCACAAAGACTAACATCTAGGACTTTGAAATCTTTTAACAAAGTTGCCATAAACAATTGGAATTTTCAGAAAATCTCACTGTTTCTGGAACTGAGTAATGATATCAATATTTCATATAGAGATTTTCTTTATAAAATTACATTTACTGGTTTGGCTTTATTTTTTAAGTAATTATCATTTGTTAATATGATGATCCTTCGCTTCTATCACACTCATACTTTCAATCTACTTTTCTACTAGCCTTTGCATTCAGGCATCCAGGAAAGAGTAAACATGGGTCCTACTGTACTATGCTTGCTCAAACACGGCTGAAGAAGATACTGAAGATAATAAAAAACAGACTAGTGGGTGGTTTATTTTTTGCAAAATTTCTTTGTCCTTGGTGAGAACAATAAAGCTTGTTGCTACATTTACNCTATGTGGATGCTCAGATCCTNCTCAAATGGTAAGAAGCCCCTGTCTTANAAAGGGATCCTGCCCACCTAGTCCCTGATTGTTTGCTTCTTAATTCTGGCATCTCTTATTCATATTTGCTCAAGTAAAAGGAAAAACACTTATATACCTGAGAAGATGACAAATAGCATAAAACTCAACAGNAGGNTTTAGATAAATGTTTTCCCAGAAGGAGAAGAAAGGCAGAATGTCACAGAATAAATATTTGAAGAATTAATTGTGAATATTTTCAAAAATTAAAAAAATACATGAAATCACATTTCCAATAAGTTCAGAGAATGATGGTTTTAAGTTAAAAGGGGAAATAAGCAAGGGTGAGAGAAGAGGCATTACTTGTAAATAACAAAGATAAGATGAGAATAGTAGAATTGTTTTTCTTTTGTATTTATCTATGAAACTTCTTTAGGAAAAANGAATAATATAAGAGGCAAAATTCTGAAACTATACAAAGCAATAAGGAGAGAAGGGAAGGATGTAAATGAAAATAAATATAATTATTTACTTATAATATAGTTATAATAAATATAAACAGTTACTTATGGTTGATATATGTTGCAGAATATTCATTTATCTATGCAAAGATGTGTTGCATTTGTTTTAACTATGTAAAGGTGTGTTGCATTTGTTTAACTATGTAGAAATGTGTTGCATTTGTTAATGTTGTGTTGATGTGTTGATGACTGCCTAGTGAATCCATGACTGTTTAATAATTGTGTTTTAACTAATTCAACAAAGAAAGATAAAAAGTAGAAAAATATCTCAAACTAGAAATCAAATGTTACAATGAACAGGTGAACCACACCATGTGTTTCTGAGGAGACAGAGCTATAACCACTTCCACATTTCTGAGAAAGTAAAAACTGCTGTAGTCACTTTGGAAAATGCTTTGTTATCTTCTAGAAAAGTTAAGGCACACTTAGTAGGTGATGTTCAATAATGAAATGAAAGACCATACAAATTGCAAAGCAGAGAGGAAACTGTTGAAAGCAAAGCCATAGAACAGGTCCAAATGCACCGTGAGTAAAAAGGCACTGGCCCCTGACTGCTGTTTGGGGCTTCCTTTTATGGGATTCAAGAGAAGGAAGAGTTCGGTTCCTAAGGGTATAATGCTAAGGAGTTACCGTTTCGAGTGACAGTATAAATTCCATAACCATTTGTGTATTGCACATGTCCCTTCCCATAATGCATCCAATTTAAATCATATGCACACTGAATTATTATAAGACTGTAAATAGGAAATTCATTTGGAGATACACTTTTGCCTTATGGTGCTTGCATCTAAACCAGTTCATGCTAGATTGCCCCTTCTTTCATCCTTTGCTCAAAGAGGGGTGTATGTGCACAGCCCATACAGATAAAAGTCTCGTGTGACCAGGTGCATTATTAGAAAAGGTGTGTGTGTGTGGGGGGGCATCTGTATGCACACACATGTATGCGCATACATGTGTTGCATGTGGCACAAGCCAAGTATAGTCCCAGAATGCTAAGCTTTTGCCAATGCTTGCTTGCTTCACATCCAAGTATTTAAGGCAATGGAATGAAAACCAGCACTTATAAAAAACACTGTTGTTTGAGTGATTACAATAGTTTTATCNGTAGCTTTTACAATATGGAAACAACAACCCATTACTTAATGTAAGAAATGGTCAACAAGTAGTGGTATGTCTACGCAAGGACATGAGCATCAAAAAGGGAGGGAATTTGGGCAGAGGCAGCGAAGTGGGTGAAGCTAACTGCAAAATTTTAAGTGAAAGAAAACATATTTAAATTTGAAAAAAGATTTAAAAATTGTCTTTTATATGTTTTGGAAAGGACAAAGCAAAAGGAGAGGANGGAAAACAATGGTGAACATGAGACATGGTTCTGAGGAAGACTGATAACCAGAAATGTCTAGGTGGGATAGAAAGGGCTATGGAGCTGTTCTACATGGTGTCTGGTGGCAACAGGATTCTAGTCAATAGTTTTAGAATCATCATGACAAAGTGGAGACTTTGCTGTATGTCAGTCATTGAAATCACGTAGATGGATCCCCCATTTTTCTACAGTATTGAGGACAAAATAAAGTCTGCATAATTTATAGGTCATTGAGCAGTNGCATAGTAAAGGCGATAGCTTTTTATTATGTATATTGCGTGAAACAATGTCTTTATCCAGGCCTTTATTCATGTNTCTTTCTATGTATGAGGACATAAAGGGGAGCTACTGAGGTGCAGTCTCTACCCACTCCCATGAGAATCTCTTAGCAAGGTCAGTTATTACAAGGTTACTTCGGTTTGTTAGAGTGGGTAGCCAGTAGTGATTATGCTTGTTTGTTTATTTTATGGAGGGCGTGGGTGGAGAAACTACATTTGAAGAGGTAAGGTGTGCCCTGAAATCTGAAATGTGAATAAAACATTATTTGAAAAAGTGGGAGGGAGAATAGGGAATGCTAGAGAAATAGTGTGGGGTGGCAGCCGGATGACTGATTAGAACAGACGGGAGATGATGGAAGGGATGGGAACAATGGCAGAAAAGATGAGCTGACGCTAAATATTTTAAATATTTAGGTCTTCAGAGTCACTGGAAACATCTACAGCCATACCATTCTGAATGTTCCCAATCTCTGAAACTAAGTGAGATCAAGCTTGTTACTATTTGGATGGNAGAATAATTGGATATCTTTAAGAGTTTTAAGGGAAATTGAGAGTGATTGGATAAGTTTCGAGATGCATCTTCAAAGGCTCCCCCAGGCTGAGGTACAGAGAATCTGTATGACTCAGCTAGAGTAGCTGACGTGAAAGATGGACTTTATATACTTTCCCCATGCATACACATTCTGTATAAGTTTCTAAGTTGAGCACAGTAGGAGGTTAACAATAACTAACAATAAAATACAGCAATAATAGCAATAGACTGTAATAAAGTTGTCAGCATCACTATTTCTGTATGCAGGACCATTANTAAATGAAGTAAAGCATACGAGAATACAAACCCCATCGCCATGGTAGCTGCTCTGATAATTGAGATGAAATGACTCCCAGTGACTGATGGGGCAAGTAGGAAGTACTGCTTATGACATGGGGGTAATGCAACCACAACCTTCTGCAATGATAAAATGCCNTAGCAAGCCATTATACNAGCAAGGAGAANTGAATTATTAGCCAGTGTCATTCTTTCCCCATTTCCACTTCTCTTTGGCCTAATTATTAGGTAAAATAAAGGCTGTGCTGCTTGCGTCTTCCTTTTTGTCAGGTAGTTAAGGGGACAAATAGGCGGCATCCTGGCCCATTTCTCAGAGCGCACTGCAAATCCTGCCCATTTTGTGCTGACTGTTTTATCTGCTGAGTCTTTGCAAGACCAACTGCTTGTTTCCTGGTGTCTCTTGAAGAGAAGATGTATGTTGCAGAGGAAGGACCATTCAAACTGATATTGGATAAAACCTGATTGCTGCTTCTTGAGCACTTTACCTATGACAAGTCAGCTTGACTTGTCCCTTGTACTTTGTACATGTATGAAATAGAGTCCCAAGAAAGTAATGACAACTTCCTTTTCAGATTGATTTTTTTTTCCTTCTCTCACAATATGTACTTTAGGTAAATGCCCTGAATTGCATGATTAGCGATATACGGACTGATTGAAGTAGGCAGAAATGCTTAACTGATGAACCACTAACTGTCTGCAAAGATACCACCGCACTAGAGTGATGGTGTCACCTCCTTGCAGAGAAGCAAACAGAAAAGGCTAAGCAATCTACAAAGTGATAGACAAGCAAGCTTGGGAAGTCTGATAAGAAAAGGAGATTTCAGGGCTGCTACCCACCTTTGAAGCCCATTTTAAGCACGTGGGAATGTGAATCTATTTGTTTACAAAGATGGGTTGATTATGAGTTGGGACATAACGGNAACATCACTGTATCCTCTGATTACCAGTTCCTTGGAACCATACAGTTCCCAAGGACACCATTTTAAGGATGTGATTGTANACAGGGAAAGTCTCAAAGGAGTGTGCTTCTGCAGGCCATCACCACCTCCCTCTCTGCGTTACCTCAGTTATATTCAGAAACTCAGAGTAATTTGGTATTTAGGGGTAATTTCTAAATAATTTAATCTCTAATGTATTTAGATTCCCAAAATCAGACCTTTAGGAAAGTGCACGGGTAAGTCTCAGAAAGGAAAGGAGACAATAGATGATCTTTGCAAAGCAAGATGTTCCATTCCGAAATACAGGTTAGAGAACCTAGCGTAGGTTGACCTCCCCGCCCCCCTTTCTGCCTGTTGGCTTAAACTGGCAGAAAGAATTTGGCAGGTTTTTTTCATTTGATTATTAAATTTCTTCACTAATTAACGAAACGCTGGGCTTCTCATGTGATCTTTGGCTGCTTTCCCCTGCCATGCTCATTCAGGAAAACGCCTCAGGAGGTGCTGCCCTGAACATGGAGCCGATGGAAAGGCATGCTGTGCTCCAGGGAGCAGGAACAACCTTGGTTTGTAGAATCCCTGACCTGGGGAGACAAAACACATCACTTATCCTTCTGTCACAGTGGGATCGTGATGATGGGGCCTTGAGAAAGAAAAGTCGAAATTAAGTGACCTTCACATGTATACACAGGGGTCCTTAGTGCTCATTGACCCAGGCGATTGTTTTGGTTGGTGGTGGAAAAAGAAAAAATGACAAAACAGTTTGGAGGAATGTCTGATAGAGTTGCCTGCTTTAGTCAATTGCATTCTTCACTTTTGCCTTTTACGACTCTACTTATTTTCTTATTTTATTAAAACTATTTGTGTGGTCTGGCTCTAATTTTCCTTGTGAAATCTAAACCATGTTTTTGAATTTACCAGTATCAAAGGAAAAACTAGTTCTTTTGTCCCTATTTGCACATGGCAAATGAATACAACTTCTGAATCCCTCAATCTGGCTTCCCAATCAAACCTGCTTTTCCTCTGCATGTGACATGTTCAATTACATATGTCAGTTTTACATAGAACAATAACATGTGTACAACAAAGTCATGGCCATTGACTCTGTTGGTGACAGTCAAATATCAGTCATTTAAGTAAAATCTAAAGGAGATTGAGCAGGTGAGAGAATTTTCTTCACCCAAGTTTCTACCCCCAGCCTTTCCTTTTGCTGTACAGACCCTGCTTCTCTGAGAACAGTGCATTAGGTTGCAATCCCTGCAAAGGAAGTTCATTTTTAAAGTGACTTCTAGCGATGGGAGTGAAATGACAGATTTCTGCAGTGAGGATGGCACACAAACATGAATGTGCTAAGCATGCCTTTTCACCTTCAGTGCCTCCNGTATTTTGATATCTTGGTCCCAACTTGTTTCAGGAGGGACTTCTCCTTCCCTGGTGGCTGACTCCTAAAGACAGCAGAGGAACCTTCTAGAAATATGCTTTCCATATGCACACAAACCAATCTGGCCCCTGTAATTNCCTCAGTAGACTCCTTTATCAGCCTTTTACACTCCAGGACAATGTCCCTTTACCCTGCGTTCTCTGGGGAAAGGTATTAACTTCTGAAGCCAGCTTTTACATCCGGAAGTCTGCATAAAGTACTCAACTGAACCTCATCTTGCTCCTGTGAGCNTGCTTTTCCTTTCTCACTCATTCCTTCCTGCCTAAACCTCATTCAAGGCTGCTGACCACATCCGTGATATCTGATAAACTCTTGTGTCCTGCCCCAGTGTGATCTTATATGGTGTGGTATGGTGCGATGCCTTCTCCTCTTAGGAACTGTGAGTAGCACATCTTTGCAATGAAAGCCTTCTCTTAATGAGTTGCCTTCACTGTACTTAGTAATAAATAATAAATCTAAGTCCTACATTTAAAGACCATGTTACCGAAGTAACTGCTACTAAAAATGTTTTTTCCATATGGCTGAATGGGGAGGAATGTTAGATGTTGACCATCTCCTCACTGCCTCTTACCCACTACTGTTTAGAGTCCTTAAAGGACATTTATGCCCCTGCACCACTGGGACTGTAGACAGTTTTCTGCAGTCATGATGTCCATCTGCATGCTGCTGAGCCAAAGTAGCTAGAAGTGGGGCTCCATACAAAGAGTTAGAGGCCTCAGGATAAGAGTCTGGTGATGCTGTTCCATTCCGAGATTAGAGGCACCAAGACCTCTACAAGAGAGCTATGGGCGCAAGTACTTTGGTCAAAAAACCTGGAATCTGATGATTAAGAACAGCAGCAAATGTACTTATTTGGAAGCTGATTCTTCTTTGAGATTCCTACCACACCTGCTGTGTCTTTAAAATGACGCCTCTTGATTTTTTTTTTAAAGCTTGCATTATTCATTCTAGCCCTGGCTTATTGGATGTTGCCATCCATATTCAATGTGCATTCTTGGCTTGCTGAGTCACACGCNATTCTCTTTCAGAAAGGCTCTCATACTCATAATCCCACTCGGAACCATGTACCACTAATTTTCTAGCCTTTCCTTAATTCCATCAACTTGACATCAAAACTGAACCATCACAGATATGATGCTGGAAAATTAGTCATTCTATAGATTTCAGGAAGTCTTCTCCANTGTCCTCCCAAGAGAGCAGGTTCAATTATAACCAGATTTCTATGAAGGAGCCTCTTCTGTACTGTGAGTAATGCTACCATTCAGAAAGCCTAGCACCAGTTCCATGTGAAAGATTTGTCCTTCAGCTGTGGCTTTAGCTATTTTCTAAGACATTTGAACTTTGCTCAGTTTGGTGTCAAGGCTGCTCTGCCGTTCTTCTCATTTACTGTTTACCATTGGTATGATCATGTTCCAAGNAAACATCCCATCAAGTGTAACACACTCTACTCTTCTCTATTTTCTTGGAAGACAAACACCCAGTNATGTGAACAGGCTCCCAGGTCAAAGAACACTTATTGACCCATCCTTGCATTCCACAATTTCATTCTGTAACAAAATCCATTTCCTGCTAACTAATGGAACATACTCTACTGTTTNGTATTTACTTGCCAGACAGGGTTTATGTTTTTCCATTTGACATGTATTGAAGCCTAACTGTAGTCATTAATGTGATGGTAAGGAGTGGAAGTGAAGCTAGACTCAAGGAAGATGAGGGACTTCATGTTGGTCTTCCTCCAGGGCAATCTTCTTGGAAGCTCCAGCATGGTTACTTTTCCTCTGTCAAAGAGGTTATGGTGGAGTCCAAGACTCCAAGAGTGTCAGATCCATCATCCTGCATGTTGCATCCAGGAATCACACTGTGTTTCTTCTCCTGTCAATTTCTCGTAAGATCTTCACTGAGGCATTTGGTCTCCTTATTTGCTGTCGATGAGTATTTGTTAAGACCGCCTCCCCCACCAAACGCTGCAATCTTATAATGAAACCTGACATTCGGTTTTCAGCACAATCTGCCNGGTGAGTAAAGAACATAAAGACTTTCTAAGCATGGAGATGTCTGTCTTTCACAGCACACCTGAAGCTGAAGATTACAGGATAAGAAGTAGGTATTTACTTTTTGCAAGGTTTTCTAAAACAGTTAATGGAACACTACAATCAGCTGATATTTGCCAGAGACTCCACATTGGTCAAGATCAGTCAAGGGTTAATTTCCACCTGCAGTTCATCCTAACCAACACCTGATGAGAGTCTTTGCAATTGTAATGTTATTGAAGATTAATGACCACCTGGCTCATAGCCAGCTAAAGCATCCTTGTTGCCATAGAGCCAGTATAGTGGTCCATTTCCAGAATCTCCTCTTTAAGATATGTTTTTTTTTATACTTCTAGTGCTGATTTTCATGTTCTCACAATAACCTTCAAAAGCAGAGGCTGAGCCATTAGCTCACATGCAGGTGGTTTATTGGGGAAGTGATTACAGGACACAAAAGGGTCAAAATAGAAGGCAAAGAGAAACCAATTAGAGTATATTACGGAGCTGATCACTTCCGAGGGCAACAGATTTAATCCCACTGAGGTCTTCAGAGAAGCTGTGCAGAACGACTACTGAGGGATGGAAACAGAGGCCGTCATCACACTTACTCCTGCCCCATTATTTACCATTGTTCCCTGGGACATTAGCTCTGCATCACTTGTGTTAGTGCACATGTGACTATGGTGAATGACTCCCTGACCAAAACATGAGCAGAGTACAAGCAAAGAGCACAACTTAGGTGGATGTGAAAGTGCTAATTGCTGTCATAGCGACTGGAAGAAAATGTCACCCAAGTTATATGTCAGACAGGTTATATGTGACTCATTAGTAAAGTTATGTTTTATATTTCTATTAATCAGTACATATTCATGGTAAGCAATGAAAATTAGAATATATTCCTTTATGCTTCTTTAAGGGATCCTTATTTTCAGTTCCTCATGTCCTTGCAGTTCTGACAATTTGTGTAAATATATTAGTGTGACTTCTGTGTGTCTCTGTGTATATAGGTCAGACTATTATTCTCCAGCTTCCAGACAAAGGGAACCAAATGACAAAATACTTCATTTGAAGCTAACATATAAAATCTAGTCTGTTCACTTGACAAATAAATANAGTGTTGTTCATACTGGTTAAGTGATTATACATAATCTCAAATTAAATTTGTGTCAGTTCAAGAACATATCTGTTGCCATTGGGCATCCCACATGGTCTTCGCCCCGGTGTCCTATGCCACCTTTTTCAAACAGCGTACGAGTTTTATGGCCACACATAGCAAAGTATTGACATTGCTTAACTGTAATTTGCAAATAATAAAATGAGGATTGGTGTGTTTCCCCATAATGTGATTCTTATTGAGTTCACTGAGACAATTTCTCTGGGGTCCCAGCAAGGGGAATTTGGGGAATAGGCAAATATCTATGAACAGCTGTTCTTAGCAGAAAAAAAAATTCTGAGAAACTAAACTCATTCCATCTTAAAATTAAATCTTTTTTCTTCCAGGCTGTATAAACTAAGTATTCATGATGAGATGAACAATTCCATGGGGCTTCTCCCACCAATCCAGGCATGTTAGTAATACATTAGGATCCAATCACTTGAACTTATTTGCCCATGAGCAAGAATGTATCTGAAATATGCATGATATGCTTTTCCTCTTTGATAGTTGCTCTTTGTAAATGTCCTACTTGCAGCCCTCCTTCCAAACCCAGCTCCCATGCCGTCTGAATCCTCACCACCCCGCTACTCTGATTNTTCTTCCTTAAAACAAGGACTGTGTTCACACAGCCTCTGACAAGATTTTGTTAAATATTTAGGATGGAGTAAAGAAAATATCTGATCCTCTTTCACAATTCCTGACACACAGTTTCAACAAGAGTGAAATGAATGATAGGTGTAAATTTTGCAATTCATAATGAATCATCCCGGAGTTTATGCTAATGGCATGAAAGGAAGTGAGCCCTTTGAAAGAGAAGGTGGCCGTGTCAGGAAAATAAGCACTTCCTTAGAGGGTTGCATTTTTCAGTGACATATCTCACCTCTAAATAGAGGAAGGAGCTGAAGGTTAAGTCCAAACTAATGCTCAACAATTTGATCAGCTGTAACTCTGTAATGAAACCCCACATAAAACTCCAGACAATAAGACTTGGAATCCTCCCTGGTTAATGAACATCTTGATGTGCTTGTAGGACCACGCATCACACAAAACCAGCAGAGCTCATTCATGGGGCCCTTCNATGGCTTGGCTTACATGTGTGTTACATTGGATTATTCCTCATCCACTTCTTTTATTATGAAAGTGAAGTTTTCAGTCATGTGAATGAGTTTGACAAGTAATTCAAGCAAATCATCTAACCCTGAAAGAGGGGTTGTAGGAACNCCTGACTTTATAACCAAGCCTGGCATAAAATGTGGGTGATTTAGGGATACCTAGACTTGTGACTTCCACATGAAATGAAAACAATGCCCTTTAATTTGTGAGCTTGGCATTAACTGTATTAACACTGTACAGCAGGACACTCAGCTGATGTCATAGAGCTGGTATTAGTTTGTCCATCATGAATTCTACGTATTGTCTAATCAGACAAAATTGTGTTCTCAAATCTGTAATATTTAACAAATCTTGTGTGCTCAAAAATTCTCACTGGAGTCAAAGCTNAATTTTCCAAAATGATCTTAAGATTTCCAGTTAAAGCTCTTGACTTTTAGGAAAATTAGGAAAGAGTTTGGTTATTGCGACTGTGAACTATTGTTGTCCGCAGGCTCTGGCTGAGGTTCCTCTGCACATGGTTGCTAATCATTTCACCAGTGTGAGTCGTATCTGCACAATCACCATGGTGTCTTTATCTCTTCACACTGCTNCTAACAATTGCCCATGATGGAGTGTGGCAGTCAGCTTTCTATTGTAACAGAAGTTAAGAACTTAGAGGGAGGAAAGTTGTCTTTTGATGCATTTCCAGGGTTTCATTCTGTAGTTGCCTTGGGCCTGTGTGATGGTAGTCCATGCAGGGAGCACATGGTAGAACAAAGACACTCACCTCATGGAGGATGGAAGCAGAGAGAGCAAGGTGGGAAACAAGTTCCTAATATTCCTTCTAAGTACTTCACTTCCTTCTGCTATATCCCAACTCCTAAGGCAACGGTTCTCAACCTGTGGGTCTTAACCCCTTTGGTAGGGGTCAAATGATCTTTTCCCAAGGGTGCCTAAGACCATCAAACAAACACAGATATTTACATTACAATGTATAGCAGCAAAATTACAGTTATGAAGTATCAATGAAAATAATTTTATGTTGGAGGGGTCACTACAGCATGAGGAACTGTATTAAAGGGTCGTAACATTAGGAAGGTTGAGAACCACTGTCCTAAAATAGAGCCAACCCTTTAACTCAAGGCTTTTGTGGAAAGTCTTAGTAATTTGTAAACATGGACAGGAATATTTTTATAGGATTGCTTTCTGGGGAGTCCAAAATTGAATGATCAGTAGATTCTGTGTCTGACAAACTTTTGTTGGCCACTGCCATGGGATGCTACACTTTTCTCCTCCCTCAATTGGTAGAAGAAAAGCAAAAGGAGCTAGCTAGTTCTCTAGAAACAGTTTATAGTGCTATTAACCCC
>LZPO01008828.1:24647-40344 GCA_001675575.1 Neotoma lepida | reverse complement strand
TAATTATACAATGCCATTGCTTTTAGTAAAGTTTCCAATACTTCACGTCAGAGTCTGAAGTATTGATAATGAGCTGATTCGTGGAGAGTGATGACAGTAACCTTTTACCTTTGCTATATCTTCAAAGGTCACTTGGTTTTATGGACTTTTATAGGCACTCATTTGAAGTAATTGTATACCATATTTCAGCAAAATCAGATGTTTAATGTCAGAAGAAGAAAAGATGCCCTAGCCGAATTCACCCTACATCTTCTAGACTGAAGGTCACCATGATGTGTTCTTCATATTAACAGTACACTCAACGAATTACATCTTGAATACATGTTGANTGACAGAAAACTGTTATAAATCTGGTTAGTGGTCTTCATGTTGACCCTATAACACAGTGTGTTTTCTTCTATCAAACTATTCTGCAATTGTCTATTCACTGGCCTGAACCCTCCTCTATAATGAGCAGCTTGANACCATGATGGTGACTTATNCCTTATGTTCCTTCAGCTTCTTAATTAGATTTCCAACTGGACATAGTACTTTGTACACAGTAGGCATGTGATATGCATTTGTGGATTAAGGGTTGGGTTAGGAGGATAGATCCAGAGTGGAAAGAAGGAAGAAACAAAGAAGGAAGACAAGAGGAATTCTTCCCTGTCACCCCCTTTTTAACTTTTAACCATTTATTTTTATTACTCTTTACTTTTATGTATATAAGTGTGTGTTTGTGTACAGTGGTTCTCAACCTTCCTGATGTTGAGACCCTTTAATACAGTTCTTCATGTTATGGTAACCCCCACAACATAAAACATGTTGGGGTAGCCCCCCAACCATAAAATTATTTTCGTTGCTACTTCTTAACTGTAATTTTGCTACTGTTATGAATTGGATATATTGTAAATATCTGTGTGTTCTGATGGTCTTAGGTGANCCGTGTGAGAGAGTTGTTCGACCTCCCTCAAAGGGGTCTCAATTCATGGGTTAGAACCATTGTTGCATGGGCATTCATATGTGAGTATGGTGTCTGCAGAGTCCAGAAGAGGGAATTAGATCCTCCAGGATCTAGAGCTGCAAGTAGTTCTTAGCTCTCTAACATGAGTTCTAGAAACAGAATTCAGGTCTTCTCTCAAAGCAGTTGCACATTCTTAAGCACTGAGATACCTCTCCAGCCCCCACGACCTCTTCACAAGCTATGCCACTTTATCCTTTGTGGGGGCCCACAGAAGCTCCCTAGTAAGGCCTTACTCAAGGTCGGAAAGTCTGAGCTTGCTTTGCCCAACAGGGCCACATAATAAGATGATTTGGCCAAAGGCATGGTTACNAGGTGTTTTGAAGGGTCTACACTTGTTGGTACTTTATACCTCAACCTTGAAAGAGGGAGGTTTTTTGCCCCTCCCCTTGCTGATGTATAAAAAGCCCATCATGAATAAACTCAGGGCAACAGAGTATTGACCCAGGGCCCTCCCAAAGCTATCCTGCNTCTACGTCTTTCTCTACATCTATGTCTATATTTCTTGCTATTATTTCTCAATTCCTTTCTCCTCTCTCCAAGAACCCTTCGACAGATCGAGGCTGGACCCTGACAATCCTTGTAGTATGAGCAGTGGTGCACATATGAAGGAAATGGTAACATCTAGATACCTACATTCACCCAGAAAGTAACCATATCAAGAAAAGATGCCAACACGGTGTCCTGCTGCTATGAAATTTAGAGAAACTCCCTCTGGTTACAGTATATTTGGATCCATTCAAGTAAGTTAATCAAGTATGAGACCATACACATCATTTTTTAATAATTTCAAAACACTGAAGTAATGTTTATGAAGTGCCTGGTGTGGATCTGATAATATGCTACCCACTGAAAGAAACGCGAAAGAAGCTCACAACCATCCATTCACTCGGCATTTATTGAGGATTTAGTAATTTGCCAGATGTGCTGAATGCTTTCCCTGCCCTTGAGATAATTACATTGTTTCTGCATAGCCAAAGCATGCAAGTATGAGTAACACTATAAGAACAGGAGATAAATAGAGACATTTTGCCGAAGGTAATGTTACCCAACATCTGATAAGTGCTTCCTAGCAGCCAGGCAAGGTACTAAGCATTGTGCTCGTATTATTTTATTTAATGTTCACTACTCTGTACTTACTGAGTCCCCCACATTATAGCTGAAAAAACACTTTGCTCAAAATAGTTAATTATCAAACTCTCCTTTCAATCACACTGTTAGAACAAAAGATCATGGCCCAGGAGTTTACAGGCAACAGTAATATATTTCTTACTGTTCTGGAGGCTGGAANGTCAGAAAACAAGGCTCCAAAGGATTCCACATTTAGTGAGAGCCTTCTTTGCATGGATTGTCTTCTCTCTAACTTCACATGACAGGCCCAAGGGAGCTTTCTAGGGTCTCTCTCATAAGGGCCCTAATCACGATCCTGAAAGCTCTACTTCCTTGAGCTGATCAATCCTCAAAGGCCCTATCTTCTAATACCATCACTTGGGGGACAAAATTACAACATAAGAACTCAGAAGAGGGGCATAACCATTCAGATCAAAACATCGCCCAAGACATCAGCTGATGCCTCCAGCCAATGATCTTCATAGCTCTGAAGTCCATGTAGGTAAGCCCGCGTTCCAATATTTCTGGTTACCTGCCTAAATTTTTAGAAGTAAACAATACATTCTCAAAATATAAGGACCCCATATCACCTAGAATTATAAGAGAAATTTTATGAAAGAGAATAATCTAGACCTTAAAATGTTGACGTGATCTTCATGATTTGAATAGATGAAAGTAACAATATCAAAGTGGAAGTGGAGACTTCTTAAAACATCAGCGAAACATTCCACAAAATGACAAGTTCTGGCTGGGATTAGATAACTTAATAAAACTGAAACCTCTGCTCAATAGATCTGAGAAGGCTAATAATGGATAGGACCAGAATGGCAACCTGTAGCTCATAATCTACCATGCCAACTCCTTCCTCTTCCATCCCCACTTACTTTATGGTATTAACTTCCATTGCTTTGTCATTTAATTGGTTTCCACTCACTCCACCACACACACACACACACACACACACACACACACACACACGCACACACACACTCACCTCTACTATTCAAACCTCAGTTTAAGGCCTTACAATTTCTTCCTGGGATTAGTGCCTCAAGACCTATTTGCTTGTAACCTCATGCAAATTCATCTCTCTCTCTCTAAACTTCAGTTTTCCTAAGCAACAAAGTAAGCATGATAATTAAACAGTTCTAATAGGCTACTGTGAGCATAATTGACACAATCCATGGGAAATGGCTACCTGGGGCCTGGGAAATAAGATGGCCTTGCAGGAGAAGGAGAATATTTCTCTTCTATCTCCTTAAGTTAAGTGTCTGGGCCCTGTGAATTAAACTGACATTTCATAGATTAACTGGTAGAGAAAAGAGACACAATGCCATATATATCTATATTTTTTATAACTTTTCTATGTCTACATTCTCAATTTCCTTCAGCTCAAAATAAGATGTATGCCAATGTAGCAAATTTGGATATAGCATCTAGCCCCCTTCAAAGTGAATGTTTGCTTTGCCTTACTCTTATCTACCTTTATGATCTGTCTCATCTATTATCCATATGCTAAGCTAAGCTAATGTTCATTTTACAAAATAGACCCTGACTATTTAGGTCTGCTGACTCCAATTTTCTCAATGGTCTCTTTGCCTGAAGAGTGAGATCCAAACAACCTTGTCTGAATGCCCTCGTTTGCCCATTAGTAGATTCATTCTATTTGAAAAATAAGGAAAGCTTCTNCCGTGTGTCAGGAANGAATCTAGATTTATAATGGAGGCAACAACAAAATGGATGACTCAAAATCTAGGGCTCTCGATGAAGTTTTGGAACCCAGATAGGGCACTGGGGTCCCCAGCATATTCAGGAACCCATAGGTGTGGCTGAGAATGCCAGAGGAGAGCATGAAGCATTTGAAGAAAAAGGATTCCAGGTCCTCATGGCCCCAGCATTTAGGGAATAGACAAAAGAACACATGAAGGCACCTGGGGAGACAATCAACAGAGGTTAAATGGACTCAAAAGGGAGCTGTAACTCAATCAGGAACAAAGANGCAAATGAGCGGTCAACATGACAGGGAGTGGTGTACCTCAACGCCATCACGATGTGTGCTGTGGCATGGGTATAA
The DNA here is from genome assembly GCA_001675575.1 of Neotoma lepida. Classification (NCBI taxonomy): domain Eukaryota; kingdom Metazoa; phylum Chordata; class Mammalia; order Rodentia; family Cricetidae; genus Neotoma; species Neotoma lepida. The sequence goes on along the minus strand of LZPO01008828.1, from coordinate 36,160 downwards.
ACCCAATGGCCATAGCTCAAAAAGACGATGATGGATTAAAGCATGGGCTACAGGCTACTGGAGATATTTTCAGCAGGTGGAAGTTTCCATGCACTCTAAAGAGATGGGATTTCTTTTATGTGAAAGCTTTCTTTGTGAGATTTTCAACCATGACCACTTTTAGAGTTATTTTAACATGTTTGAAGAGATAATGATGGCCAGAGAAAGTGACAATTAGACCAGGAAAATAAAAACCTCTGATCTAAATGATTTTGAAATTCGATTGACAACTGGGGATTTTGTTGTTGTTGTTTTTAATTTCAAACATGATTCAGGCTTGCAGCCATGCTTAAGGACCTGTCCATTGCTGTAGAAGGGAGATTAAGGAGTCCTGCCGGCTATCTCATAGAAGAAACATGGATTCCCTCTCAGTCAACACCCAAAGGGAGAACGAAAAAAAATCCTTCCCTCTAAGTTCTCAGCTGTTGTCCTCTGACAAAGAGAGATTAACAAGAGAAAGACAAACAAGTTTTATTAGCATGTAAATTTCATATATACCTGAGGGAAACTCAGAATTAGCAACTCAAAGCACAGCTTAAAACTCTGGTTTGTGGAGCATTTTCAACAAAGAACAATGCATGGGTGAGGGAGATGACTCAAGTGGGTAAAGTGCTTGCCATGCAAGTGTAAGGACCTGAGTTCAAATCCCCAGAACCCACTGAAACCCTAGCACAGTAGCTCCTATCTGTAATCCTAAGGCTTCCATGAGAAGCTAGGTGTTAGGGACAGGACAGGCTCCAGAAAGTCCTGAGCCAGTCAGCATAAAATATGCAGCAGAAAAGTAGCAGAGACCCCACCCCCAAACAAGGTAGACGACATTGATGCCCAAGGTTGTCCTCTGGTCTTTGCTTGTGTGCCTGTGCATGTATGCACTTATGCTCTTGAACACACCCACACAGGTTTTTGAAAGGGAATAGTAAGAACAATATAATTGCAGGGCAATGATAGGACAGAGAAAAGTGGTTTGAGATTCAGAGAATAGCCCATTGTGGGAAAACACAGAGATAAGGAAAAAAATCAGTTGATAAAGCTAGATACTGGAGTTCGTTGTATAGATTTCTTGGCTGTTTGGCTGTGGGTCTCTGCATCTGATCCTTGGGGAAGGAAGGATTCTAGGAACCAGAGGGGTCAAGGAGACTACAAGAAAACCCACAGAATCAACTAACTTNGGCTCATAGGGGCTCACAGTGACTGAACCACCAACCAGGGAGCCTGCATGAGACTGACCTAGGCCCTCTGCATATATGTTACAGTTGTGTAGCACGGTGTTCCTGTGGGACTCCTAACAGAGGAAGCAGGGACTGTCTCTGACTCTTTTGACTGCTTTTGGAACCCTTTTCCTCCTACTGGGTTGTCTCATCAAGTCTTAATATGAGAGGATGTACCTAGTCTTATTGTAACTTGATATGCCATGTTTGGTTGATATCCCTGGGAGGCCTGCCCTTTCCTGAAGAGAAATGGAGAAGTGGATCTGTGGGAGAAGGGAGATGAGGGGAAGGGGTTGGAAGGGGAGAGGGGAGAGGAAACATTGATCAGGATATAATATATGAGGAAAGAATAAAAAAAAAATTTTAAAAAGTTAAAGTTGTCTCCTTGACTAACTGTTGACACTCTNGGGAGGGATAAGGAGAAAGAGCAACAACACAGGGATTTTTTATAAATAATGACATACGCTTTGCATGAGCTTTACTTGCCCTGGAATTGATGTAAATGTTCTTAAGACTATCAGCCCAATAAGGTAGGTATTAGACTTAACCTCTCATAACGCTCTGGGAACCTTTGCTAGGTGAATGCTTTAGTCAAGTAAAAGTTAGGTTAGCCATGTTAGCTAGCAGGTAAGGGTAGGGCCAACCTTCACCAGAGCTTGGGCTATTGGCTCCATTGACTGTGTACCTAACTCTGCCGCCATCCGCTTGTAAATGATCAGTTATCTCCCACCCACTCACACCACAGAAGTGCCATGACAGGAAATGCTGAATAATCCCCATGGTTCTAAATACAAAAGAGGAAAAACATAAACAAAATTTAGGAGTAAATAATGACTGTGCATGGTGGTACAAGCCCAACACTAGAGAGGCCAAAGCAGTGAGATCATGAGTTCAAAGTAAACCTGGGTTACATACTGAGATCCTAAGAATCTGTGTCACAAAAGTAAATAAGAAACTCTATTGTACTTCCAAGGGTATGATGGAGACTAATCATGGGTACCAGGCTGTGAACTTCCAAATTGCTTGTACATCATTGATTTGGATAACTAAACACTGAAAAGTTTTAATNCCCAGATTCAGCATAATCCAGATAAAGCATTTGACAGATAATTAATTTTGCTTAAGCTAACCCTGAACCTGAGTGGCACTTCTGTCCTACCTTCCTAAATGACCCCAAACTGAATAGATACGATGACATAAACCCAAATAATGATTTAGTAGGGCAATTACCAGAAGTTTACATTTTTCTTCTAAATTGGCTACACAATAAAGAGTTTTAAATTTGCATATAAGTGAAAGTTTATTAATTATTCAAAACAGGTGAGCCATAGAACATCACCCAATGCAATGAATTGTAACTCGTCACTCAAATTCAGTTATGTAGGCGCTAGCATGCATGAAAGGCTCCCAAGCATACACACATGTGCACACACATGTATGCACACACACACACCGAATGCTTGTCCTTCAGGAGTAGACACATATATGCCACCAGGCATGTGCATGTACACAACAAATGCTCACAGGCACGATAGCGTTGAAGGGCTGAGATCCATCACAGCATCGGAGGGTGCACTGATGGTCACAGCGGGAGAGGATGAAAATAAACAAATGGATACTTTTTTAATTTGTAAGTGACAAGATGAAGAATATTGTAGATTTTCCCCACCAGACTGTAACAATATTAAGGTAAATCAAATTTTGCACCTCATTTATTTAACAATGTCGCTTTTCAGCAGCTGAAGTTTTTTTTTTTTTTGACTCTCAGAATACAAGGCTGCACAAATTTCCCAGAATTTATTTTTGTAAAGAAAGAAAAATAACAGTTAGCTCTTGAACACTTAATTATAATTGGCTACGCTTCTTTTCTTTTATTAAGTGATCATTTATGAACGACTACTTCATGATCATCTGAAACACTGCTTTGGAAAGACTGAAGCAAGTGAGGGAAGATGTAATCACAATGTAATGTAATCAGAAGACTTAATTAACATGCAATCATAAGAGAAGAAAACAGTCTCATAGCGTTTGTACCCAAAAGCCAACCACAGAACTCTATCNAAAAAGAGATATATGCTTTATAAATATTTTAATGGTTACAGCATCTTAAAAAAGAAAAAAAACATTTCCCCAATCGTTCTTCTATTTGAAATAGAAAACTAAAAACCTGGCATAGAATTGGGTATTGCAAGACTGTTGTCTCTGGTTGCCAAGCCAGTTTAGCCACACTGAAGTTGCCCAGTTTCCACTTTGAGGTGGAGAGCCAAGGGTGCTCCTCACGTGTCTCCATGCCAACCGCTCCCTTTTACATCCTCAATCTACCCCACACGTCTCTCCTTTCTATGGAGCTTGGGATTAGTAGGGAAGTTATTGTCAAAAAGAGAAGCTCTATTCCCTGGGAGTTCTGATTGCCTCGTCTACTATTTAAGCAATGATAAGAACATATTTCTTACAGATCAGATCACAAATCTTCCATAAAGGCTCGTGTTTTCAAAGCTTGGTCCCTGGAACAGCAGTGTTGAGTGTGGATTTTGAGAAATAACTGGATCATGAGGGCTCTGATATCGTAATCTCATAAATCTACTTACAAATTCCTAGCTTAATGGGCCATTGGGAAATGGTAGAAATTTCAAAAAGTAGGGCTTATTCAAAGGAAGGAGGTCATTAGGGATGTGTCCCAATAATAGAGATAGAAATATATAAAATATATATTATATATTTCTATCTCTCCCTTCCATGATGTTCTTTTTTCTCATTGGTCCAGAAATAATGGGGCACCCCCCATCGTACCCTGCAATCTATAAGACCCACTCCCTACCACAAACCCATTGGATCCCCCTGTGACCTCAGTGCCTTCCTAAGACACAGAATCCACCAGCTCTGATTGAACCAAGAGTATCTCCCTGAGATACAGAATCCACCAGCTCCAATTAGACCAAGAGCTACAACTGGCCCAAGAGTGGCCCCCTAAGACACAGACACAACAAGCATAGACTGGACCATGAGAGCTCCCTTATACACAGACACCTCTTGCACCTACTGGAGGAAGAGATGGGTAGATGCCAGTGCAAAAATACATACAACAACATAAAAAGCAATATAGCACCACCAGAACCTAGCAGTTCCATAACAGCAAGACCTGAACATCACAATGTAGAAGAAGCACAAGGCAGAGACCTTAAAAATAACTTTATGAAGATGATAGAGGCCTTTAAAGAGGAAACGAAAAATTTCCATAAAGAAATTGAGGAAAAGACAGAAATAATGGAGCAAGATGTGATTGTGTCCCAAATCTCTTAAACCATGATTGAAAATAAATGCTGTCTCCTATTAAGTTTAATATTTTCTCAAGTATCCAGTCATTATAACAAAAAACTGACCAACACAATATCAAAATACCATTATCAAAAACCATTGAGACTGCTGGGAGGATGCATCATTTGGTCCACCACATCATTTGGTCCACTACATCATTTGGTCCACTACATCATTTGGTCCACCACATCATTTGGTCCACAACATCATTTGGTCCACCACATCATTTGGTCCACAACATCATATGGCCCAACACAACATTTGGTCCACCACATCATTTGGCCCATCACATCAAAAACAAAACAAAGGTCAAGAGAGGAATTTGGTAAGGAGTCAGAACGTAAGTACAAAGAATGAAAGCAGCAAATAGAGCTCTGAGTGAAGGACTTTTCTAGGCATGCTTCTAGGCATGGAATTGGGAAGTGGTTTAAAATCTATTACTTTCTTATGAACAGCAGTACACTTATACATAGCCCCTTGGATGCACATATGGCAGTTTCTTTATGGTAGGTACCCATTAGAATTGCTAGTCTGTACTTGTAATCCCAACAAACTACACACTACTGGACTTCCAAAGTGGCAATAACAAATGACAGTCCCCTAGAAAGCTATGAGTTCCTACGACAGTCACCATTTTAAGACTGACAATAAAATGAAAGGGAGTGAAGACTTTTCCCCTTCAACTTGGATTTTTCTCCTGGTTGATTCAGTTAATTTCCTTTGATCCCTGAGCAATAAGGTGGTTTCTTCTTAGAGTTGTCTAGTTTTGTTTGTCTAGATTTCTAAAGTATTCTGTGTCTTTCTTGTGGATTTCTAGAATTTTCTTCTATTTACCTGATATAGAAGATGCTTAGCCTATAAACCTATACAGGACAACAGCTATACAGTTGCAGCTATACAGGACAACAAAATGCAAGCTCACCAAGCTGAAGAGTTGCCCAGAAAGCAATTAACAGGGCCACTAATGTTCCATCTGTTTAAAATTGATCNGGGACCATGAAAAGAAACTAGTGCTTCAATGAAGAAAAATACCTAATCATCAAAAAATTTAAATATTCCAGATAAATTGAAAAACGTAGAGAAGAAACCTTTAAACCTGATGCACTGAGAAAATGCCAGGTCCAGAAATAATGTTAGCTCTAGATTACTTGTTTTTTTTTTTTAAAAAAAGTAGAAAACATAAAAAGAAAATGTTTTATAGACCCTGGGAAATGCATTTTAAAGTACAAACCTTTCACTACTGTGGAATAGCTTAGAATGAGAGTTCCATTTTAGGTAACATAACTGATAACTGGACAACAAAACTGATAGCTAAACAAGAAAATGTAATTGGATTATAAAATTGCTACTTTAATAAAAATTCCCAGGGCTGGAAAGGTGGCCCAGTGGTTAAGAGTGAACACTGCTCTCGTGGAAGACTTGATTTTGGTTCTCAGCACCCACTTTGACACCTATAACTACAGTCCCAGGGAACCTGAGGCCTCTTCTGAGCTCAGTGGCACCTGTACTCACATGTATATACCCACACACAAATCACAATTTCTAGTCTGCATTTCTTTATAAAACTGTACATCGTAATTCTTATTTTTCTCTTATTTTCTGACTAGGTACCAAAAACAAGGTTGGATGACTACAGTGAACACTTGGTCAAATGAAGTGCTTAAATGGCAAGTATTTTAAATTTTATTATCACGTATAATGTTCAATATAACTTTTGGGGGTATTCTCTAGCTCAAAGACCCAACCTTCTTGTTTAAAAAATTATCATAACTGAATACTGCATTCAAGGACTTTCCTTACCTATTGAGAAGATTATAAAGATTTTTTGTGAGAATTTATTAATGTAAATAACACAAAGTGAGTTTTCCCATCTTAAAAGATGACATTTATATTTTCTCAGTGAACACTATGAAGTCCTAACAAAGCTTTCTACACAGCCTACATTTAGTTAATATTTTTCATAGAAATTTGACATAAAGCTTCAAAACAGAATTGTCTGTGATTCGCTTTGCTTACGTTGTTTTATCTGTTTGGCTCTCAAGATTATACTAGCATTGGGTAGTGTTTGTAAGACAGAGCTCTCCACATTCTCCCCACACCCCTTTCTTACAAATCATGCCTGAACTATTGTCTGAGCAGTGGATCTGGGAAGGACGGGTAGCCTTGGTTATGAACTCACTTCTTTAATCAGCACTGTTCTACCCATGTTTTCTCATTTTCCTTGAGTACATTACAATCTGTCCCTATGTTTCTTGAAAATCGTATGCTACTACATCTTTTATTTCAAAATTTTTCAAAATTTCAAAATGCTTGCTGACAGTATGTCTTGATGCTTAAAAATACCTATCTTTAGATTGTTAGCAACTTTGGCGTCATCTTTATTATTTTGCTCTTTGTACTTTTTATTATTTCATGTTTCTATTTATTGGCCCCCTTCCTCTCACNACTCTTGACTATTTTAAATAGAATTACTTAAAATTCTCTTTCACGTCTATCATTTATTTCATTATAATTTTTGATTGTGGAAATATTATCATTTTATATATAATATATATGTGGAAAATATTTGTTGTAAAGGATAGTGTCCATAGTAACATGAATCTCAGTGTAACCATGTTGGCTTAAAAAGCAATAAGTCCCAAGACAATCATCATTTCTAATTAGAATCAGATATTGTGCATTGTACCCATATGTACTTTGGTATATGTGCTTTGGTATAAAATATTAATTATTTTAAAAATAGAATCACATTGACATTGTCATCCCTAAAGATATAAAAATCTTAATATAACTATATCCATATAGTGTTGAATTTTCCTTACTATCTCAAAATGTTTTGAAGTTTTATATTTTACTGGGTTTTTATTAAGGTCCATACAGTACAACTGTATAAGCCCCAAGTCTTCGTCCAACTGTCACTGTTCTCCAATTTTTTTATTTGTTGTTTGAGTTGAGTAGGCAGCCATTCAGAGAATCATTGGTCCAAGTGCATCATGTAGCATAATTTTAAAAAATAATCCTTTAGATAAAAATGTGTTATGCTTTTTTACTGATAATTCTACTAATTAATATCTATAATTATAGAGTTCCTGCTTAACTTCATTAATTTCATGCCCATACCTTTTCCCCCAACACTTACAATCCCCTTTTCCATGACAATACAAATAATCATCTATAGACAGTGTTTCCTGAAGATTATTGGCTAGATCTATAAGGCTGATTAAATAAAGTTTCTATATTTTGTTTAGAAAAAATACTCCATAATGCTAAGTAGCCCAAAAATAAGTGTACTGTCTAGTCAGAATTTTGTGTGTAATGTTAGAAGCCAGTGGTGATAAACCATCTATGTTTATGCTTGGTATAAGGGTTGGGTTTAGATGTGAGAAAATGTCTTAGCTTCACTGTCGCTTTGAAGCTCAAGCTTGAACACACTGCTCCAAAAAGAAAGTGTGTGATCCCCTTAGGAACAGCCCAAAAACATGAGGCTGAAAGTCCAAATGTATGCCCTTTNCTCTTTTTTATTTATTTGTAAAAGGATGACTTGGTGCCTCAACAACATCAAAACATTCTAACCAAAGTGTTCATTTTTAGTGTNATTACGGATCAGTGCACTTTCACATATCTGTTATGGTCATATTCAAGCCTAAGATTGTCACCTCTGACCAGTGACAACCTTCCCATGCTGGTCCTGAGTGCCCTTCACGTGGAACTTCCAGTCTGTAATGGCAATCTTAATTTCTGATGTGACCAGGAAGTATTCATTATTTTAATTTTAAATCATAAACATATTTATAACTGTTTAAATTAATTATGAATCACCTGCTCCAAACCTAGACTCAACCCCTCCTCCATGAGCTCATGGTGTTTATAGATAAATGACATTTGGAAACACAGACTGAGCCAAAAGAAGCTCATGACCCATATACACTTGGGTGTCGTATTTTTTAGAACTTCTCCATGAACATAACTAGAAAATAACCTTTTAGATAAAATATGCCAGCTTTTTACTGATAATTCTAATTAAATCCATAATTACAGAGTTTCTGCTAAGCCTCATTAATCTCACACTTTTATCCTTTCTCCCAACACTGAAAACCTTTGTGTTCAATGACAGTAATACAAATACTCATTTTCTTTATCCTTCAACATGCAACACTTAGAATACAATTACCACTAAAATCGTTTTACTTCTCTTTGCCCTATAGAAACATATCTAATGTAAATAAATTACTTAAAAAATACTTGGGGGGCCGGCAAAACGGCACAGAAGGAAAGAGCACTTACCACCATGCCTAATATGATTGACTTTGACGCCCAGAGCCACAAGGTAGAAGGAGAGAACTGACCCCAGCAAGTTGTTGTCTGACCTCTGCAAGTATGCTGTGGCGCACATGTACATACAAGTACACACACACACANACACANACACACACANACACANACACACACACACANANACACACACACANANANACANANACACACACACACACACTAATAAAAAGGTTAAAATAATTTGGGATAAGTAATTCCTATCTGTGTAGTTATTGCTCCAACATTCCTAATCATTTAAAAAGTAAATTGCCAATTCATTGTCTACAGACTATCTTGATGTGTTCAAAACCTACTTATCAAAGTTTTATATTGAAGTTCATCCTACAATCTTAACGGAAACCCAGAAATGGAGACTTTCTTTATTTGGGGCATTTACTAGTGCCTCTGTCTAGGAAATTTCGTGATTTCTAAGCCATTTTTACATTAATTTATAGCTCCATGTTCATCAATTTCCAGTATAAATTTACAGTCCCAATCTGTAAATGGTTCTGTTTCTTCCCTCAACCAGCAATGAGCCATTCTTTCCAGATTTGCAAGCAGTAGGAAGCACAGCTTAGAGGAAGCATTGGAGAAACCAGGACTGTCAATCATGCAGGCCTGTTTTCTTCAATGGAAGGAAATGAATGATACCTGGTCACGGGAATGATGACATGAAAGTAGTCAGACAACCTGGTGATGGTTTGCTATTCTATTAGGAGCCAGCCTCCCCCTGAATTTCTCCCAAATCCTGAGAATTGTTCAGTCCTTATCCTGGGCTTTGTCTCTCAGGGAATAGGACTCATCCTTATGAAAGAGGCCCCATGTACTTTGCATCCTCCATCAATAACATCCTTCCTTATGCTTATTACAAACCCTTCCTTGAGGTCCTAGCCCTGAGTAATGTTTATCAGCCAATNAAACTCATTCTTATTGTAACAGGTGCTTTGCTACTTTGCAAGGGAATTTCAATGCCACCATCCCTGAAATTTTGTTATGAGAATTGTCACATGGAAACTCCCCCTCCCCTCAATGTTTGGCTGTGTTTAAATGTGTAAGAGAATTAAACCATGGTATCAGACTTTCTAGAAGTTTTGATACAGTTTGATTGACCAAGTCCAGCTGTACTGACTTTTCATTCTCACCTGTTCACAGTCCCCTGTGATACCTGCAGGGGCCTCATAACAACAAGCTAAGANTTTTCTATTCCTGTTAAGAAATAGAGCTGTGAGTAGGGACAGGGAATTTGGGAGATGGCACAGGGGATAAAANCTTTGCCATAGAAGTATAAGGACCAAAGTTCATATTCCTAGCACTCATGTAATNTGTGGTGATCCTGGTGNCCCACCTGTAATCNCATCACTCACTCAGAANNCAGTGACAGGGAACCCTAGAGCAAGCTGGCTACCCAAATCAGCAAGTTCATGGTTCAAGTAAGGACTCTGCCTTAGTATGCAAGCTGGAGAGAGATTTTGGAAGATATGCAAAGTTAACCACTAGCCTCCAAATGCATATGCACACACACATGCACATTAAACTCCACACACATGCCCACACACATGAGAATAGGCATAAACTCATGCACACACCACACAAAATAAATAAATATAAATTGAAAGCAGACCTTTCTGTCCTGTCAGCTAGCTCCCAAATAACCACATGGAGACTTTTTATTAATTATAAATGCTTGGCCAATAGCTTAGGCTTGTTACTAACTAGCTCTTACAACTTAAATTAACCCATATTTCTTATCTATGTTCTCCCACACGGCAGTATCTTTTTTTCAGGGAGCAAGCTCATCTTGCTTCTCTCCACATCCTGGTGATTCTGCCCTTCTTCTTCCCAGCATTCTCTCAGTCTGGTTCTCCTGCCTAACCTCTTCCTGCCTAGCTATTGGCCAGTTGGCTCTATATTAAACCAATGAGAGCAACACATCTTCACAGGGTACAAAAGGATTATTCCACAGCAATAAATAAACAGAGCAGGGATTTCACAGCTTTTTGTATTAGTCCATGTTATGCTTTAGATATGACTTCAGATTATNCACCAAGNCTTGTGAAATANAACACCAATTGTGAGGTAGAAGAGANCAGAGATACCCAGTGGATCATGCAGATTTTTTCCTNCAGCCTTTCTTCCCATTCATCCTGTTACCTCAATCACAACTCCAGCAAGCATCACCAAAGACAGAGAGTTACAGACCAGTTTCCTTATAGATGCAAAAGTACTCAATAAAATACTTGGAAAACGAATCAAAGAATACATTAAAAAAAAATCACCCACCATGATCACGCAGGCTTCATCCCAGAGATGTAGGGATGTTTCAACATACATAAAGCAATAAATGTAACCTACCATATAAACAAACTGACAGACACAGACTGCAAGATCATCTCATAGATGCAGAAAAGGTCTCTGACAAAATCCAATACCCCTGCATGATAAACGTCCTGGAGAGATTAAAGATACAAGGGACATATCTCAACATAATAAAGGCAGTTTGCAGNAAGCCTATACCAAACATTAACTTAAATAGAGAAAAACTCAAAGCAATTCCACTAAAATCAGGAACAAGACAAAGGTTGTCCACTCTCTATGTACCTATTCAATATAGTACTTGAAGTCTTAACTAGAGCAATA